>JANUWF010002975.1:0-44863 GCA_026120185.1 Voacanga thouarsii
AAAGAATAGAACCATGTGATGTAGTTTATCAATAGAATCCAACTCTTTGTAATATTGGGTTTCAACAAAGTCATCTTGTTCGGCTACGACAAACCCATAAAAATTGCCTATACAAAGTCAGAAGGAGTCGATAAATCATGGGTAGCCTTTCATAAAGGAAAGAAAAAGGGAAGAAATGTGTGGCATACTTGAGATTACGATTGAAAAGATTTAATCCTATCCAACTCCAGGACAGAGTAATATTGATCAAGAATGTAGGTTGCCGGTGAGGTAGTTGAATTAGACTCGTTTCTATTGGGCTTGACGGGTCTATTTGTTGCTAAAGACCCGAACTGGGCTCTGACTTGGTTGGTGATTTCTAGCTGTTGATCTGCCTCAAGAACCTCGTCACTCCAACTAAGTTTGGTGGTCAAAGTCGACGATCTCCCCATGATGCCAGAGGAAAATGATTTTCAGGTGATTGAGAATAAGAATCGGGTTCCAAAATTTCCCATTAAATGATAGAGGCAGAGACAATAATATGTCCCCTGATGTACCTGTTTGATTACCAAGACGTTAAAATCTTGGTTACGATGGAAGACATCACAAAAAACGCAGAAATTGGTATTAAAGGTTGGCTTCGGCCAAGAAAGCATGGGATTTTGCTTGAAGACCTTGTCGATAATGATTTCGGCACTGAAAGTGGGATTCTAGCTCGACCGAGGTCCCATATTCTTCTTAGACCTATAGGTCCTTCTCTAAATCGACCAAATCATAATCGAGAGACTCTAATTTCTCAGGGGGTTGATCCAAGAAACTATTTCATTGGTCCTGGATTCCAGGATTTGATTGAACAACTAACTCAAAATGATTGCCTGGGACTTGCACCCGCACCTAAATCAGCCATAAATGCTATTCCCGAAGGTGGTTGACCATCTATTGCTATGACGGAGAAGGTGGTTGCGTTGCCTCCTAGATGACCGTGTCCGACTGCTGACCTACACCGTTGTCCATTTCCTCTCCCAAAATCAACCGCCACCATAGTGACCCCCCACTGGCGATTGACGATTTGGATCGGTGATAAGCTTTCTCCCTTGTATCGAACCCATCATCAGATCCTTCCTTGTATCGAACCCATCATTGGATGTTGGTGGTTGCGTCGCCTTCGAGGAGGTGGTTGACGATCTGTTGCTGCGACGAAGGAGTTTCCTCCGATAAAGATTGCACAAAGATTAATTTCTTATTTTTACTTTTTAAAATAATATTGTCCTTGTAAATAAATCATAGAAGAATAAACAACAAAGGGAGAGAAAAATATTAAATAAATAAATTCCTAATTTACTGAACATTTGTATGATAAATTAACTTTTAGTGCCTTTTATTTGCAATTAGGAGAGGTATATAAGAAAGAATTAGATAAGAAAAAGAAACTCTTTTTAAAGAATCTTAATTGATCATGTAAAAAAAAAAAATGATTGGTCTTTAATATTTATTATTTAATATTAATAAAATTATAAAATTATTCTTAATTTTAATAAGGTGGTAAAATAATATAATTTGATTTTTTGTCCAAAAAAAAAAAATACAATGCTGACATAGTAGTTTTTAGGGTTAAATTAAAAAAAAACCATTATACTCTTATACGAATGACAATAAGGTACATGAACTTTTAATTTTAACAATTAGGCACCTGTACTTTTAATTTTAACAATTAGGCACCTATACTTTATATAATTGACAATTGAGTACCTGAATTTTTAATTTTAATAATTAGATATCTGTACTCTTATACGAGTGACAATTGAGTACCTCAATAATGGAATAATTAACAAATTTAACGAAAATTTTTGTAGATTCCAATGGTAAAATTTAAAAATATGAACATCACATACAATTATATAAATATCACACATAATCACTTGAACCCACAAATATTTCCGTTAAAATTATTAATTATTCTATTATTGAGTACTCGATTATCAACCATATAAGAATATAAGTATCTAATTAATTGTAATCATATAAGAGCACAATAGTTTTTTTGAATTAACCATAGTTTTTATTTTGCAAAATAAGGCCCAATTAGTGCATCTGCAGCACCCTTACCTCCTAAACACTACCTTGTAGTAGCCCACAACCCCTACTTCTTTCCTATATAACAAGTAGATGATTGGAGAAGGCTCAATGAATGGGGAAATTCTTAGGTGAACCCGGTCTACGACTCCACCTGTGGACTGAATTCACCTAAATAGGACACTTGTCCTAGTTGATTATTTTATTCTCAACCCAAACTTTTTCCTTTTTTTTTTCTTTTTCTCCTTAACCTCAACCATGGTTAAGGAATTGGTGAATTTGTCATCTGAAAATTTGCATTTTTCTGCCAAATTCACCAAAACATCATATTGCACACTCTCTCCCCCCTTCACACACACACACACACACACACACACACACACACACTCTCTCTCTCTCTCTCTCTCTCTCTCTCTCTCTCTCTCTCTCTCTCTCTCTCTCTCTATCTCTCTCTCTCTGGATCTACTCCTCCTCCTCCTCCTCTCTCTTTCTTTCCATCACTCGTCTTCCTTTTAGCAACGACATTCTTTGAAGATTCAAGATCATTTCCCTTCACGCTCTTCATCCTCACAATTATTCCCTTCATGGCTGCTGCAGATGCCCATTGCACGAGCACATAAGTGGTAAAGTTAAGGTTTTGCAATATGGGCAACAAGGGTGCCAACCCCGTTTCGAGGCAAGCACTCTTGTTGGTTCATATTGTTGTTTTATATTGCTCGGTGTTTTCGTGTTGTTCGAGCTTCTTTAAAGAAATGTTCTTTGATTCTTCTTCTCCCTGCTTCTTGGCTTCTTGGTTTGATTTGATTTGTACTAGAGAGGTTAGATTAATGATCTTTTCACGAAAAATCACAATTAGTTTTTGTATTTGTATGCATTGTAAGTATGAGAGATATTTGTAAACAAATGTTTCCACTTTACAATTATTTCATTCTTTGTTCAAACATACTTGGAAATTTATGTGCATTTGTTCTAGTTGATTTTTTTTTTCGTTTTACTGATTGGTATAGGTTTCATCTCAATCTTGTATGATACTACTTCATTTCTCGTCCTTATGCGGTGTCCATTTCTAGTCCTGTTTGATAGATCATTCATTCAATTGAAATAATCAGTTTCAGGCTTTTAACATTGTGAGAATAGAACAATTTCTCTTTTGTTTTTGTTTTTGTTTTTGTTTTTATTTATTTTTTTTTTGGGGGGGGAGGGGGGGAATAGGATATTTGAGGTGAGGGAAGATTATTATTGATAGGTTGGATCAATTCATGATATTTTTTAAGCTTAGTGATAGGTAAGATGTGGAAATTAGCAGATTGATAGCCCAAACCATTTTTGATAGCTTCATCAGATTGTGATGAAGTATCCATAAGATGTATCCCATCGAGTTCCAAGTTATTCGCCCCAACACCTCCAAATTCCCCCAAAGAAAAATTGAAAGAAAAAAAGTGAGAAAAGAAAGTCTCTTTACCTGTTGATGATTGACGTTAGATGATTGGTCATTTCCCAAATCCAAATTCTATTTTTATGATTACAATACTTCTTCTTTGATGCTACGTGTTGAATAAATCCTATTGTGGTTTCAACTAAATTGAGAGTTCTATAATAGAGGATTTTTCATCCCTAGAAATTCATTGGGATCTAAGAAGATCATGAAACCCATAGTTGCAAGGTTTGCATACAACTTTTTCCAAGAACAAAATAAAGGAAATTGAAGCAATCCTTGATCATATCCTGGAAACAAAATAAGTCTGCCGGTATTAGATGAAAGCATTCCCAATGTCGTAGAAAGCATTCAAGTATGCATTGCCATAGACTGAATGCGATGCTTAAGATCATCTTGTATTGATACTTGAAGTTAATTAATGTTGTTTGCTTCTAATGAATTTGCTTTTGGCGGTTATGTAAATAATTGTAGTTCCTAGGTGGATGCTTATGTTTAAGGTTTGAGCGATCTATTTTGATGTTCAACGGTGGGCATTATCTAGCAAATTCTAGACTCGGGTTTCTTCAACTCGTCAACGTAAATTGTTCTGGTGCTCAAGTTAAATACTGAACTTGAATACTCATGCCATGTGAGGGAGTTTGCTCTTGTCCCAATCTAGCTTTCCTTTTGAATGATAAACGTAAATTTCCATCTCATTTGAAGGTTTAGATGATAGACTGCATATGAACAAGGCTTAGGCTTTCGTAGTGAATGGGCTTGCTCGGTTGAAACTATACAGATCAATACGAGAATCAAATAACTCAATTCTCAACATCGCGGATATGCCACGACTATTTTGGCATGCAATAGACATAGTTGATATGCTACAACTCGTTTAGGCTTGCAACGATAAAATAGGGATACAATTATCCAAATGTATTAATATCTTTGCAGACATGGTATCTAAAGCCAATTAACAAACTTTAACTTGAGTACCAAATTTTCAACTTAGCAAAACAAAAAAGTAACCCATTTTACATTTCATTCTAGTGGGTATTAAAAATCCTTTGCCACCTTTGAGAACTCATCAATGCTCGAAAGAAAGCATAATACTTGGTTAGCACTAAAATCGACAAAGAAAAGGATGGGACAAAAGAAAATATGTGTCTCTTTATGTTGGAATAGGCAACGGAAGCAACACACAAATATATAGAAAGAGAAAAGAAGAATAAATAAATAAATCGAACACAAAAATTTAACGTGGTTCGGTCTCTCAATTAGACCTATATCCACGACCCTTAAGGGAAATACTCCATTATGTAATTTTTGAACAAACAAAATTACAAACCCTCACAAAATAACTCAAAACCCAAAATATTTCCCAATTTATTAGGCCCAATGAGTTGGTGCACTTCTCCCTAAAAAACACTAACCTATTTATAGGAAAATCCTTCTTTACCTTTTTATAAATTACCGTATGCGAGATTGAGAAAAACTCAACAAATCCTCCACTTTCTTAATTTCCCAAATTACAACAAAATTTGAAAATATAATTCTATTCCCAATCCTTATAGTCTTCTTCTCTGTTACTTCTTCCATTTTACTTCCTTCAAGTCGCTTCTTCAAGGAATGACTATCAAGATGATAGATGTTTTAGCTCTTTTTCTTCCTTTCACAACCAGACAACTCCCTTTGTATATTTTGCAAGATTTCCTAACTCCAATATACTCGTATCATTTTGATGCCATCACACCTAATGAAATAATGTTGACACTAGAATTGGGAATATACCTTACATCATAAGGCATTTTGACTTCATCATTGTGGAGCTTAAGGTGGATTCGTCTAACGCCTTCAACCTTCATCTTAGAGTTGTTTCCCACGTTGATGTGGCCAAAGTTCTACAATTGAAAATCATCGAACATATCTTGGTCCTTGCAAATATGTAAGTCTGACGTAGAATCCATTATCCAATTTGAATGTTTCTCATCAACAGTGTCATCTAAACATCTCATCAATAATAGATTATCGCCTACGACCATATTTGTAAAGAAATTGCTTACTTTGGCCTTGCCCCTTATTTGTTCTCTTAGAGCTTTTAAATCCTTTTTTTATTTTTGGGCGACTTTGGATGTGACCAATCTCCCTACAATAATAACACTCAAGGTTACTATTATCATTCTGTTGGGATTTTTCTCTTCCTTGGTCACCTCTTCTTTTACTTTGACTCCTCCCTCTTCTCCAACTATTTGTAGCTAGTACTTGACTATCTTCAAATTGATTTTCTTTTATCATCTGGAGATTTTCTTTTAAAAATTTTGACACCTCATTCAGTTGCAGTGTGTTTTTTCCTACTAGCAGTGACTACACCAATGGCGTATAAGATTTGGGTAGAGAAGTCAACAAGAGCAATGCTTACTCCTCATCTTCAATCTTCTCCCCTAAATTTTCAAGTTGAGATAGTAACTCATTAAATTTATTTATATGGTCAATAATGTTACCTCCTTCTTCTATCTTAAGCTAATATAGATCCATCTTCATCTTCAAGTGATTAGTTAGTGTTTTCGATGCATTTATCTAAAGTCTCCTACATCTTCTTAGGTGATGTCTCCTTCAACACTATAACTTTAATATGTGGAGCCAATGCTGACCGAACAGTACTAACCGTCCTTTTCTGAATAGTACTCCAATCTGAATCCTTCATCCCTTCTAGCTTCTCATCTTCCCTGCTACACTAAGTAGTTTTGAGTTGTGCATTGTCATAGAGTGAAGTCAATCTTTCCATCAAATAGTAGAGAAAAAATCTCATTCTTCATATATGTCATATTTAAAGAATTTATAATAAAATACCTTACCTCCACGAGATACAAAAAATTACCTCTTACTTAGAACTACTGATGAAGCACCTTCTGCTCCTTTTCTCTCCTCCCTAGGCTTGAACCATGCTTTTCTCCCAAGCCCCCAAGCCGCTCCTCCCTAGGCCTGAACCTTGCTCTTCTCCCAAGCTGAAACCAATCTCAATACTACTTGTTGGGATGGGTAGCGGAAGCAACACACAAATATATAGAAAGAGGGAAGAAAAATAAATAAATAAAATAGAATACATAAATTTAACGTGGTTCGATCTCTCAATTAGACCTACATCTATGACCCAGAAGAAAAACACTCTACTATATAATTTTTGGATGGATAAAATTGCAAAACCTCACAAAATAACTCAAAACCCAAAAAATCTCCCAATTTACTACGTCCAATGAGTGGGTGCACTTCTCCCAAAAAACACTAACCTATTTATAAGAAAATCCTTCCTTACCTTTTTTTTAAGTTATTCCATGTGGGATTGAGAAAAACTCAACACTTTGCTCTTGAGAAAACATTATAAGAAAATTATAGTTTAGTTGAAAGAATTTTTCAAAACATTCCTATATTCTCACATCCAGTTTCAAAAGAATATCTCCCTTGAAAGAATAGACCAAAACATTAAAATAACAACATAGCTAAGTGTTCTCTCATCAAGTTTAATTGTCCAGCTTCAACTACTACTCGATTAGTAAAGAAATTAGAAGAATTTGGGTTAGGAAACCAGAAAACACTCAAACTTCTTCCTTTCAGCATAGTATTTTGGTTCGGTCACATAATCCTATTCCTTGGAGCTCTACAACGAGAAAACAAGTTCACCAAGATGGTTAACCTTTACCAGTTTTAGATTTCTCTTCAGTCTCCATAGAGGTATCATCATTGTCGATGTTTTTTGTTAAAGAGGCTTGAGAAATCTTGGGAAGATCCTTGCCAGAATTGTTGGCAATCAAGCTTTTATATATATTAAGAGTCTGACCTATCATCCTGGAAGGATTAGAAGCATCTGCAAGAAGTAAGAGTGTTGTTCCCTACACAATATCAATGCAAAAGAGAGAAGTTGGTGATATTTGATCATCAAAAAAGCAACCAAGATAGTGTAAAAATACAAGTGTTTTACCTTTTTGGCAATATTACTAAATGCCTAGATACATTGCTCTACAACTCTCAAACTTGCAGCTTACAAAAAACAAACAAGAAAACAATGATATCATCTTACAAGTGCATGCACTCTAGACATGCAAACCAGAAGAGATGTTATAGACTTCAAAAACTCCTAAAATTCTTGACAATGGACAAAGATTTTACAAACCTTAGATGAAAATATTTTTTGATATCAGAAACACTAGAAGAATTCTAGCTTCAGTGTGTAAAATTGTATCTAACACACAAACTTATGAATTTGGGGGTAAGAAAAATAGGAAAAAGTTATTAGAGAATTCCTTTAAAAATATCTTCTTGTCACAACTACTAAACCAAATAGGCATACTAGAAAAGAACCACTGACTTCAATATTGGACATGCTAAGGTCTAAGAACAAAAAGCTAAAAAAGCTCACCTTCACACCTTCATGCTCTTTGAGAGTTTCAGACACCATAATAATTCTTTCTAAGGAGGCTTGTGCTCATAGTTTTAGCTTCTCTTGTAAGTAATTCATATCGAAAGAAAAATCAATGAGAAGGGATGAAAAAGTCAAAGAAAAATTAGCAGCAAGAGGCACCCACATAGTCCACACAGAATTCTTGAATCATGAAACACTAGCACATAATTCTGCAGCAAACTAGTTGAGAGATATGGAGATTAAAAGATTCGTTAATACAAAGCACTGAGATAAATTTTTTACTTCGCTTGCTTCTACAAACATAACAATATTTATAATAGATACATTTTAGTTTCATTTTAATAGTTAAAATATTACTGAAAACAATAAGCTAGAAGATAAACTACGACGTTAAGTTTATCTAAAAGAGTACAGTCAAATTTGATAGTTAACAATATAATAACTTGCCTCGAGCTCTATTGACCCAATCCATCTTTGGAGCTTCTGATGCAAGTATCACAGAATTCTTCCTCCCATCTGCAATATTTATATTTGCCTACCTTTCTCCTATTATAAAAAATCCATCAAAATGACCAATACAGAACAAAGACAAAAATAGAATTACTAATTTGGAAAATTGATCATTAGTGAGATACTTCACCGTAAGAAGGGGAAAGGAAGGAAAACCAATGAGTGAAAAATAAAAATTCACTTTAAATTGAGACAATTGCAACTGTTTTACATATTTTTCTTTCTCTTTTAATTTTTTCTTTTGTTCCCCTAGTAATCCAAGAGGAAAGTGTATGCAAGTTGTATACGCAAGCTAAATGAATTATCTATCAAACGAACTAGAAATGGAAACTGCATGAGGACATAAATGAAGTAGTATCATACAAGATTAAGATGAAACTTATAGCAATCAGTAAAATGGCAAAAAAACAATCAAGCAACCAGAACAAATGAACATAAATTTCCAGCATGTTTGAACAAAGAATAAAATAATTGTAAAATGGAAACATTTGTCTAAAATATCTCTCATACTTACAATATATACAAATACAAAAACTAATTGTGATTTCTTGTGAAAAGATCATTAATCTAACCTCTCCGATACAAATTAAATCAAACTACGAAGCCAAGACAAAACAATCAAGCAACCAGAACAAATGAACATAAATTTCCAGCATGTTTGAACAAAGAATAAAATAATTGTAAAATGGAAACATTTGTCTAAAATATCTCTCATACTTACAATACATACAAATACAAAAACTAATTGTGATTTCTTGTGAAAAGATCATTAATCTAACCTCTCCAATACAAATTAAATCAAACTAAGAAGCCAAGATGTAGGGGAAGAAGAATCAAAGAACATTCCTTCAAAGAATCCCCAACAACACAAAAACATGAAGTAATATGAGCTAAATAATATGAACCAACAAGAGTGCTTGCCCCGAAATAGGGCCAGCACCTGTTGTCCATATCGCAAAACCCTAAATTTACCATTCACGTGCCTGACCAATTAGCGTTTGCGCAGTTGTACCAGTAGGTGACTCCATTCTCGCCTTAGACAGGATCCGTTATGAGGCACTTTGCAGGGCAAGATTCCTGGTCTATAGTTTCCTAGGGTAGGCATAGCCATTAGTGTTGTCCCAATTAGAAGGCAGAAGGAGCTGATTGGCATTAGACGATCATACGGTCGAGGTAAAACTGAAAATGAAGAGAAGAACTATGAGGATGAAGACCGTGAAGGGAAATGATCTTGAATCTTCAAAGAATGCTATTGCCGAAAGGAAGACAGGTGACGAAAAGAAATAGAAAGAGAGAGGAGAAGGAGGAGATCCCGCACATAGTGGCGAGAAAGAGACGAGAGTAAAGAGAGAGAGTGTGTGCAATCCGATGTTTTCGTGAATTTGGAGGAAGAATCCAAATTTTCATATGTCAAATTCACCAATTCCTTAACCATGGCTTAGGTTAAGGAGAAAAAGTAATAAATAAATAAATAAAGGGAAAAAAATTTGGGTTAGGAATATAATAATCAATTGGGACAAGTGTCCTCTTTAGGTGAATCCAAGTCCACGGGGAAATTCTTAGGTGAACCTACCCATGGATCGGGTTCACCTAAGAATTTCTCGAATGAAAAAGGCAGAGCGTAGTGGACACTAATATCGAGTTGTCAAAGGAATAGAAGTGCATGATGGAAATGGATTACTTTGATAGTGGATGGACTAAAGTTATTCGAATCGATGAGAAACATTGAAGATCAAATATATACCAATTACCCTTAAACTTGTTCAAAACTTGATTTTTACCTTTAAACCTTAAAATGTGTAATTTTATAGAACGTTTACTTGTTCAAATAAAAATTAAGGTGAAGTATGGTCAAGAATGACCCTTGATCAAAGATTTTTCTATGAAAAATATAAATCGGAGTTTGAAGGGGTCGTTTTTAGTTTTTCTTATATTGTTAGAACTTTTGAGCCCTTTACTTTATTTCTATGTATTGAAATGAAATTGCTGATAAAAATTGGACATTTCTATATAATAGAGAAAGAAATACTCATTATTTTATGTATAATCTAAACAATTTTTACTTCTTGTACATTTAAAATATTTAAAAAATACTCCTTCCAATAATAATAGCCCAAGTACAATACAAATCTACCAGATTTTAGCCTTCATTCCTATATTTTCTACTTCAAAAATATTGTTCTTCAACTTTCATCTCACTATTTTCTTTCAAATTTCTTTATATTATCAACAACAATTTCAAGATTTGATTTTATGCCTTTTATGCGGCTAAATAATTTTGGGATTACCTTTTCACACATCTTTGAATCTAACCATACAACAAAAATCACAGATTTCATCATGTAATAAATAAAACCTAAATATAAAGATGAAAAATAGAAAAAGAAAGAAACTAGATTCGATTCTTGATGGATAGCAAAGAAACCCATATTCAATACTCGAAGGATAGCAATTTTCTTGATATCTCTACAAAAAAGAAGAATATATTTGAAAGGAAAAGTGAATTACTAAAATAAAAATTAAAAAAAAATCTGAAAGGAGAATGAGAGACATGCAAATCATAATAGTCTTTTTTTTGTCACATACAGAAACTATTTTGTAAGAATTAGAAGAAAACTTGACACCACATTGTAAGGGTTATGAGTTGACAAAAATACTCATTAAAAAAGGTTGGTGAGAGTCATATGATGAACTTTTGTGAGTATTTTTTAATTGACAGAAGATTATTTGTTAAATATTTCAAATGTTCGAGAGATAAAATTAAGTATTTTAAAGTTCGATGATGAAAATCAAAATTTGTTAAAGTTCAAGAGTAGTTGATATATTTTGCTCATGATTCAAATATAATGAACATGGATTGCATAAGTAGAGAACTGAATGAAACTTTCGGTGGACTACCGCTCTCCGTGCCTATACAATGAAAGGAATTGAAAAGAACGGTATCAAAGTGAAGAAGATGGCTAAGGTAAATTGTTGCATTGGAGATATTTTCTTTCTTCCGTCTAATTGCACAAAAAATACTTTTGTCGTTTCAACCAAATAATCTATTTATAGTTCTAAAATTTATTTTCAATTCCTTTGGTATAAGGGTTTCTAATTTTCAATTCTTTACTTGAGCTTACTTTATGATATGTTTTGTATATCTTTTTACCAAAGGTTCAAATCCTAATATGCTTTGTGGAAAACAAAAATATTGTGCTACGTATCATTCCTAATCCCAAGGTGATCTCCCCACTAACTGTATATCAAAGAATATCACTGGTTATCGAGTTGTTTGATGGGATAATGAGTGTCAGTAAATATGCAAAATTGATGATAGAAGATCCATATAATATGTAACTAGAATTTCAATCAAGGCTTTAGAGACCGCCTACCTTTTCCCAAGAATTGTGACTAGTGACTACGGTTTTGTGTCGGACCAGTTCGGATTGACCCTTCGGCCGTGCAAGTCAATCTTACGTTGGCACAGGCTGGTCCGTGCGGACCATGGCCGCATAAGGGCTTGTCCCGCGCCCCTAACAAATCAGTTTTTGGGTTTCTCCTTTTTTTAATTATAATTAATTTTTTTATAATTAAGTATAATCTACATTTATAAATATTATTTATTTAAAATATATAAATTGAGAATTTTTATAAAGATTTCATTTAAATGACAAGATTGTTTATATAAAAAAAACAACCTTAAAATGATAAGGATTTGACTTAGGTCTTTATCTATTTTATTATAACAGAAGTCTTGATGTCTTAATCTCTTAAAAAAGAATAAATTAATTAAAATTTAAATATAATAATATCTTAAAATCAATTATATAAAGATTATATTCTCTTAATATATTCGAAATACTAACTTGACTAACTTGACTTAACCCATTCTTGATTCGAGTCTGTCTCAAGAATTCATGAATTGATCATCTTATTCTCAATTTCAAACTAGCCTGTATCATCTAAGACAATTTAATGCATATTTTTATCTGTCTTGGTAAAAAATATAATGAACACTGGAAAATTCACTCCAACCAAGTACTCTAGCCTCCAGTGAGTTGCCTCTCATTTATGTATTCTGTAATAATTAATAGAGGAAAGAAGATGTTATAGGTACATATAAATCTTCGTTTCACTTAACAAAAAGTTATCACTATTTCATATTTATAGGCAAGTTAATGCGCGTTATAATGTCGTATAGAATTTTAGAAAGTTGGCTATAACACCCCATTTTTTTAAGTTCTACACTAGTATAATATCTTATATACAATTCTAAACTTTTCTATAATATTTAAGTATGGGTTAAAGTATTGCAGGATGTTCTACAAAATTGGATTATCAGCCATAGTTCTTTTGTTGGTTGATTGTGCTTGCTCGCCGCCCGGCTGGCATTTGTTGCCATCTAGCGAAGAAGGATAAGCAAGGAAAAGGTCTTTTCAACCCTAATTGTTTTCGGAGGGCAAAAAATTCTTGATAACTTTTAAACTTTTTCAAAATATAATTTTTTCATTTAAACTAAAAAAGATCTCCAATTCTCCTTAAATTAATATATTGTCTAGATTTTGCCTTTTTATTAATTAATCAACAGTTACTCGCATTTTCTTTTAGTTTGGATCATTTTTTTATAAAGGAAAAGAAATGAATGGAAATGAAAGAAATAGATTTATATGAAATCTTTAATCTCCTTTCTATCTAAAAGTGGGTGAAAACATAGAGATTTCATAATAAATCTTTAATAAATAAATTAAAATATCTTAATAAATAAAATATTTAATATTATTACATTAAATTAATAAACAAAAATATAAATACAAATAGTATCTTTTTTTTTTAACTTTTCCTTTCCTTCATTTCTCCAAGAGTTATATTTAACTTTTCCTTTTCTATTCCATCTATATCTATTCAAATACCACAAATAATTATTCTTCTCCCCTCTTCTCTTTCCTTTCTATCCTACTTATTTCCTCTCTATTCTTTACCTTTCTCTCAATCCAAACCGGCCCTAAAGTAATATGGGATCAAATATTGAAAAAAAAAACAAAACACCGCGCCATCAAAGACAGGCTCCCAAGCCGTCAAGGGGAAAAAAAACGACATTGTTGTGCTCCAAGTTGTGAGGACATTCAGATGCGAAGCATTACAGTCCAATAGTAGGATGATGATGTTAGGGTTGCTTACAAATGAAACTAGTTTTCAAGAGAAGTTCTTCGACTTCTTAATTAAATTTAATTAGATCAATTGATTTATGCATTCACCTTCCAGATTGAACAATCAGATAACTATCAGTCTTTTGATCTTTTAAAATTTTGTTATTTTTCCTTTCTTTTAGCATAAACAGGGTTCCATAAAAATCAATACAATCATAGATAATGTCATATTTTTGTATTAATTTGAGAAAAAGAACTCATCATACCTGGGTAATAGTCTATTAAGGTTCAAAATGCTTGCAGGTCTTCTAGTTAGAAAAGGAATATCATATAGATTCCCTAATATTTTGATGTGTACAAGGATATCCATCCTAATGGCATAGTGGGTTCCTTTTCTTTGTTGCTTCAATTAGGATCTGATTAGATCTCATATTACCTTGGTAAGATGCCAAAAATAAATGTACTATCTAACTTAATAATGAGATCAACGGTTATCATTTTTTTTTTCCAGAAAATGTAGGTCCTGTTATAAAATTAGGGTAGTGTTAGAATAAAATCTACACACTACACACTAAGAAAATTCTAACTATTCTTTGCACAAGAATTTCTCTTCAAACTTCTCTCTTTCTTTCTCTCACAATTCTTTCTCTAATCTTTCTTTCACAAAATGATGGTGTATTACAAGCTTAGAGAATAGCTCTATTTATAGAGCTCTAATTAGTGGAATACATCATGGCATACATCATCTTCAACTAATCTCAATTAATGGTGTCTCCACTAAATGGTGGACATCTATAAAAATCTTCTAATAATTCACATAAATCCATAATTAGTGGAGCCTCCACTAATTAATAGAGATTCCAATAATTCATAACACTCTCCCGTGGATGTCCATCCATACATAAAGAATATGCCTCATTAAAACCTTACTAGATAAAAACCCAGTGGGAAAAAAAATCTAGTGAAGGAAAAAGAGTACACTATTCTATATGTCTGTTTATTACTCCCCCTGATAAGATGATTCCTTTAAATCTTTAAACCGACGCATACCGATTTTATATCTCAACTTTTCAAATGTTGCAGTCGGTAAAGTCTTCGTGAAAATATCTGCGAGCTTATCACATGACCGAATTTGTAGCACATCAATTTCACATTTCTTCTAGAGTTCATGAGTAAAGAAAAATTTTGGTGAAATATGTTTTGTCCGATCTCCTTTAATATATCCTCCTCGTAATTGAGCTATGCAAGCTGCATTGTCTTCATAAAGAGGAGTTGGAATATCTTTGATTGATGATAATCCACAACTTTCTCGGATATAATGAATCATGGATCTTAGCCATACACATTCTCGACTTGCTTCATGAATGGCTATAATTTCAAGCATGATTTGAAGAAGTAGTCTGCTATAGATTGTTTCGTAGAACGCCATGATATAGCGATGATTTCCACATATAAATAGATAGCCCGTTTGAGAACGTGCTTTATGTGGATCGGATAAATAACCAGACATCTCGCATAACCTATCAATGTTGGACTGGTTTTATTTGAATAAAATAATCCGAGATCAATTGTACCTTGGAGATATCGAATGACCTGTTTAATTCCATTCCAATGTCGTCGTGTTGGTGAAGAACTAAATCTTGCTAATAAATTGACAGCAAAAGCAATATCAGGTCTTGTATTATTAGCAAGATACATCAATGCACCAATTGCACTGAGTATGGTACTTCAGGACCAAGGAGTTCTTCATCATTTTCTTGAGGTCGGAAAGGATCTTTATCCACATTTAATGATCGGACGATCATTGGAATACTCAATGGATGTGCTTTGTCCATGTAAAATCTTTTTAGCACTTTTGCTGTATATGTTGATTGATGAATAAATGTTCCACTCTCTAGATGTTCAATTTGTAAACCAAGGCAAAATTTGGCTTTACCAAAATCCTTGATTTCGAATTCTCTTTTTAAATAATCAATTGTTTCTTGGAGCTCTTCAGGAGTTCCAATAAGATTAATATCATCAACATATATAGCTAATATCACAAATTTAGAACCAGATTTCTTAATAAAAACACATGGACATACCTGGTCATTTTTAAATCCCGCTTTCAATAAATATTTACTAAGACGTGTGAACCACATGCGCCCAGATTGCTTCAGGTCATATAATGATTTCTGCAACTTTATGGAGTAATTTTCACAAGGATAATGTTTATATGCTTCGAGCATATGAAATCCTTCGGGGATTTTCATGTAAACATCATTTTCTAAATTTCCATACAAGTAAGCGAGTGACAACATCTAATAGGCGCATATCTATCTTTTCATGTACTCGCCAAACCGATAAGATATCGGAGAGTAATAGCATCAACAACAGGAGAATAAGTTTCATCATAGTCAATACCTGGTCTTTGTGAAAAACCTTGGGCTACTAATCGCGATTTATATCGAACAATTTCATTCTTTTCATTGCGCTTTCGCACAAATATCCATTTGTAGCCAACAGGTTTTACACTTTCTGGTGTTCGGACTGCAGGTCCGAAGACTTCACGTTTTGGCGAGTGCATTTAACTCCGATTGAATCGCATCTTTCCATTGCAGACCAATCTTTTATATGCCGACATTCATCAATCGATATTGGTTCAGGATCATCATTATCCTGTGTAACATCAAGAGATATATTGTATGCAAATATATTATCAATAACAGCTTCTATCCGATTCCAACTTCTACCGAAGTGGTATAATTGATAGAAATTTCAGTGTTACTTTCATCAACTTCTGGTTCTTTGTCATCAGTTCTCTCTTGGTCTTTATCATTCTTTTCTTCAATATGATCTTCTAGATCATTTAATCCTCTTTTCTTTCGAGGATTTTTATCTTTAGAACCTAGAGGTCGGCCACGCTTCTGGCGTGTTTTTGACTCAGCAGCTATAGGTATAATATTTTGTTCTGCTAGAACTTCAATTCAAATAGGAGCATTTATAGCTAGAATATGCGATTTTGTAACTCTTCTGGAGTCAACAAAAGCATCTGGCATTTGATTTGCAATGCTTTGCAAATGAATTATCTTTTGAACTTCAAGTTCACATGCGCTTGTGCGCGGATCAAGATAATTTAATGATGTTGTCCAAGCAAGATCCTTTTTATGCTGTTTTGGTTCTCCCCTTAATTTAGGGAATAATGATTCATCAAAATGACAATCGAGCAAATCTTGCTTGTGAATACATCTCCCGTCGGGGGTTCAACATACCCGATAATAGAGGGAGAATCATATCCAACGTATATCCCCTTTCTTCTTTGAGGACCCATCTTTGTACGTTGGTTTGGTGCAATCGGAATATATACAGCACACCCAAAAATTCTTAAATGAGCAATATTTGGTTCTGACCCAAAAGCCAATTGCAAAGGAGAGAATTTATGATAACTAGCTGGTCTTATACGTACAAGTGTTACAGCATGTAGAATAGCATGTCCCCAGGCAGATGTTGGGAGATTTGTTTTCATTAATAATCAAAGATTCAGCAAGACTATTTTGTGTGTGAACATGAGCTACAGGATGTTCAACATTAATCCCAATTGACATGTAATATGCATCAAAAGCATGTGATGAAAATTCACCAGCATTATCCAAACGGATATTTTTAATGTGATGGTCCGAAAATTGTACTCGTAATTTAATTATTTGAGCAAGTAATCTCGCAAACGTCAGGTTGCGAGTAGATAATAAACATACATGTGACCATCGGGATGATGCATCAATTAAGACCATAAAATATTTGAACGGTCCACATGGTGGATCAATAGGTCCACAAATATCTCCGTGACTCAGTTCGAGAAATGTAGGACTTTCAGGCTCCTACTTTTACTGGTGATGGTTTAACAATTAATTTTCCTAGGGAACATGCGAGTACATGCGAATTTTTACGATGTTAATATCCTTTTATTTTTTAAAGGATGACCATGTGTATTCTCAATGATTCTTCTCATCATGGTAGATCCCGGATGACCCAACCGGTCATGCCAAATGCTAAAAGTAATAGGATCAGTAAACTTCGGTTTACTAGATGATGAATTTCAATTGTACGTATTTTTACAAAATATAGACCAGTAGAAAAAGACGGCGAGTTTTTCTAATACCGATTTCTTACCCAAATGCATTTGAGTAATAAAAAGATGCTCAATCCCATTTTCCTCATTTGTTTCAACATGATACCCATTTCTGCGGATATCTTTAAAACTCAATAAATTTCTTCGGAATTTGAGGAAAATAGTGCCTTATCAATAATAATTGTTGTTCCTTTAGGCAACAATATACTAGCTCTTCCGGAGCCCTCAATTACATTTGCACTACCGTTTATTGTATAAATATTTATTTCTCCCATTTTGAGATCGAGAAAAATATTTCTCATTTTTTAGTATGGTGTGTGTAGTTCCACTATCAATAATGCATACATCATCATTAATAACAACCATCCGAACACAAATATATATATGTAAACGTAAATATTATTAGAATAGAATGAAAATGAAAATACAAAAATATCGGGGTGAGGCTTTAGTTCTTTTGGACACTTGCCATCACCAATTAAATGGTCTATCCTACCGTCCGGGTGTTCAAAAAATCCGATACATCCATATGGGTAATATTGATATTAAGATCTTCAGGATCACTATCGTCATCCTCAACATTATTTATTGGATGTTGAGAAAAATTTGCTTCCACATTTTTATTTTTCAATGAAGCTTGATACAATTCAACTAAATGCTTAGCCGTACTGACGGTTTCGTGACCAATGACCTTTCATGCCACATCTATAACATATATCCTCATGCTTTTCTTCAATTTCTTTTTCTTTTCCCTTTTGATCTTTTCTGTTCCACTTCGGTGGCAGTATTTCTCACGGTTTGATTATAATTGTGATAAGGGAAATATTGAGCGTGTCTACGACCATAACCACGACCACGGCCACGGCCACGGCCACGACCACGACTATAACGATGGCTTACGCTGAGCCAACGACATTCACTTACGGGAGTCTTGTTGAGCCGGTTGGTCCGGCTTCATGATTTCTCAATAATAACTCATTATTCTTCTCTCGCAATGAGGAGGGCGGTAATTAAATCTGTAAATTTTGTATACCCCTTTTCTCGATATTGTTCTTTGCAGGACAATATTCGAGGCATGAAAGGTGGAGAATGTCTTCTTCAACATATCTTCATCAGTCACTTTTTCTCCGCATAATTTTAATTGAGATGTAATTTTATACATTGCGGAGCTATATTCATTCATGGTTTTAAAATCTTGCAACCTCATGTGCAACCATTCATACCGTGCAGTAGGTAGTACGACCATCTTCAGGTGGTCAAATCTTTCTTTTAAATTAACCCACAGGCCATATGGATCTTTTTCGGTAAGATATTCCATTTTCAAATTTTCATCGAGATGACGACGAATAAAAATCAAAGCTTTAGCCTTGTATTGTGCGAGATGCACTATTATTTGCTTGAATAGTTTTACTAAGGCCTTCAGCATTTAGATGCATTTCTGTATCGAGAACCCATGACATATAATTTTTTCCAGAAATATCAAGGGCTACAAATTCGAGTTTAGTGATGTTAGCCATAGAGATCAATAAATGCGTACCTGTCTTCTGGCTTTAATAACGGCAGAGACTCGTGTTGTCTTCTAGCTTTAATAACGGCAGAGACTCGTGCTGATAACGTGTTATAAAATTAGGGTAGTGTTAGAATAAAATCTACACACTACACACTAAGAAAATTCTAACTATTCTTTGCATAAGAATTTCTCTTCAAACTTCTCTCTTTCTTTATCTCACAATTCTTTCTCTAATCTTTCTTTCACTAATCTTTCTTTCACAAAATGATGGTGTATTACAAGTTTAGAGAATAGCTCTATTTATAGAGCTCTAATTAGTGGAATACATCATGGCATACATCATCTTCAACTAATCTCAATTAATGGTGTCTCCACTAAATGGTGGACATCCATAAAAATCTTCTAATAATTCACATAAATCCATAATTAGTGGAGCCTCCACTAATTAATGGAGATTCCAATAATTCATAACAGGTCCAATGTTAATATACTATATTTAGGCGTGTAGTATGTTAACAAAATTCTCTCTCTCTCTCTCTCTCTCTCTCTCTCTCTCTCTATATATATATATATATATATATATATATATATTATATGCTAGAATACTACATAAAGTTATATATAATATATTAGTATTGTATCCACTTTTTTTATGAGACAAAAAGACCAAATACATCTTGTGCCACTGATTACCAAAATCATTTCTCAATAATTATCCTAATTTTACTCTTTACAAATTAAAGAAAAATATCAGACAAGAAGGTGGCGTTCGTTGCTTTCTCCCACGGCAAAAAATCATTAAAGTTGAAAATTGGGGGAGCAATCTCTTCTCTTCATCACCATCCCTTTTGGCCATATGCAACGATTGATTTGTTTGGTTGGCCATTGGACATATTGACAAATTTTAAAATCCTATTTTTGACACTTTACCACACATAACAATTCGTTTGTTTTAATTTTCTTCACTTAAAATTCTATTTTAAAAAAATTCTTACAACATGAATTGAAAGTTATTTTTGATGAGTTTTTTAATTATTTTTTACCTAATTGAGAAAATATTTAATCGTAGTGTATATTGCCATGTTGCAAAAAATAGATGAGTAAGGTAAAGGAGTTAATAAGATTTTTATTGGCCATTTTATATTTATTAAAATATCCTTGACGTTGATGAGATAGTATAAAATTAGTTTGAGCTTTCTTAATTATATAATAAAATATCCTTGATATATATATATAGACATTATTTTGTTAACATAAAGTTACGAAAACTAAATCTTCTGATTGAGAGAAAAAAGAAAAATATTTGGAATTTTATAGTAGTATTACACTAATTATATCTTAAATAATTTCATAATTTCATGATTGATTTGTTAATTTGTACAATTACCTCAAATGAATCTTAATTAAAATGTGCAGTATTATACAATTATTTATAATTAATTTGTGCATTAACAAATCAATCATCAAATTAAATAAAATTTTCATAATCAAATTCCTTGTACGAAATTTAGAACAAAGACGCGTCCTTTACGAAACTACAAGAGGCACGTCCCTATCTATCGGATCATCACTCCAAGAAACTACAAGAGGCACGTCCCTATCTATCGGATCATCACTCCAAGCTAGATACATTATCGTCTCCTAAGATGCTAAGTAAGACCAATGTTCCCAAATACAAACTGTAGAATTCATCATTACCCTCCCCTTCATCCTCCTCTTCAACCTCATCAGTAACTATGCCTGCGTTACAACTATCTTTTATAAATCTTACACTAGTCTTGTATTTTATATTTAATTCTATATCTTTCTATAATATTTAAAAGTAAGTTAAAATGTTGTAGGATATTCTACAAAATTAGATGATCAAAGATAATTCACTACACCAAAATGTAATATTAGTTATAATATTTTTAATTATGATTCAAATTTCGTAGTCTATGATAATCAATTGTCAATGATTCTACAATATTTATATGTAAATAATGAAAATTTTAGATGAGGATAGTATGATCGTAACTAAATTTATGGCTTTTAACACAGGCTCATTTAGACTATATTATATGGAATGTACAATCCAAACATAATATTTTTCCGACGGTATGTTGCTAGTTAACCATATATATTGATAAAATCACGAAAATGTTGTAGGTAGATATAAATCTTCATTTCACCTAATAAAAACAAATCACTATTTTGTATATATTTGTTTGGAAAATTTGAATTGGAATAGTTAACGAGAATAGAAAAATAAATATGAAAAATAAAATATAATATAAAAGATTTATGTGATTCAACTTATTTAACTAAGCGTATGCCTATGGCAAAGATCACGAAACACTTTATTAATAGTCACCAGGAGATTTACACAAAGTATTCTTAGTATTTTCCCAAACCCTATCTTGCACCACTTATACACTTACCTAATCTACATCCATATACTCCATAACACTAGATACACCAAAACAAATGAGGACCCTCCCCTGAAAAGCTCACAACTCCACCTATATATAGATACTAAGTCATAAGACTCTTAATCAATATAGGATGTAATAAGAATAACTTCCTAATTCTAAAATATATAGGACAATAGTAACTTCCTAATTCTAAATACATTAGGAATATCTTTCAATCAAACCACTTTGTCCTTGTTTGATTAGGAAAGCAAGATAAAATCCAACAATCTCTACCTTGGCTTATATTCCGTCTTTGCCAGCCTCCAAGATATGCCACAACATCAAAGTCACAATTCTCTTAACTCTATTGACCTTTACAACTAGCAAAAATTCATTAGTTCCCAACTACATATCTGAATCTATATGATCCCAGTAATCCAAATATTCTTGATTCGACTTGGTCAATAAACATGTAGTTGTCCCCCAGTCCAACATAATATGTTAACTCGTATGAGAAAGCCTTGATCTTTTCTCTCATTTGTAAGATTTCTCCTTACATTGCCATCTGCCCCCTGAAAGTCATTGTGCACTCCCCTTCTAGATCAGTGAGGTACTTTTTTACTTGTAGATAAATACTCTTGCCCATACTTCTCTCATTACACTGGGACATTCTAGCCATATGTGATTTTGGGACTCCACCTCAATTAAAAACCCAACATTAAAATCCTACTAGCTCAAAAAAATTAGATTTCACCCATCTTTAAGACCTCAGTCATACCACCCAAAATGCGTCCTACTCCAAGAACTCCTTTGGAGATAACACTTAAAATCTAAAATCCACCCAAGAAGAAGTATCTATATGCTTGAAAATTGTGAGATATCTTCACATACACCAATATCATTGTACTGCCACTGCAAATCCTCGTCTTTTCTTTTCCAAGGAGTACATGGTCATTTATGATAACTGCAACTGTTTGTTCTATTCTCTAATTGTGTAACTTAGATCTACCAGTTTCAAATCCACTATCAAGTACTTTAGATCCATAACCTATCCAGTTCATGTATGGTGTACAAGCTACGTCGATAATTTTACCGGTGTCTAATAACTTCTCTCTAGACATAACCCTATTAATAAAACATATATTAACTAATATGCAATTCCTAGGAGAGATTCATATTTCTATATCGATTTTCTACTACCTAAACTATTCTTCTTATTGGTTTTGCCTTATAGTCTTGTAGAGAATTTTGAAAGTTAGCCATAACAACTTGTTTATATAAGTTCTACACTAGTCCAGTATTTTATATACAATTCTAAATTTTTCTATAACATTTAAGAGTGGGTTAAAGTGTTGCAGTATGTTCTACAAAATTGGATGATCAACCTTAGATCACTACAACAAAATGCATTATTAGTTATAATATTTTTAACTACGATTTAGATTTCTTAACTCAGTTGGCTATGAATCACAATATTCATAGGTAAATAGTAAAAATTTTAGGCGACGATGGTATGTTGTAATTAAATTTATGGCTTTTAACTACGGAGGCTCATTTCATGACTAATAATATGACTAAATAGAAAGTAGTTGTTGAAATATATGCCCTCTAGACTAATTCATCTAATGTAATTATCGAATTTATTAATAAAAGAATTTATTCTCAAAATTTGTTTGTGAATTTATATTTTATTTGTTCAAAATTTTCGTTTGGAAATGACCCATTGTGTTTAAGTAAGTGATTTATGTGAATAGTGGTCTTTCACAGTAAGGTATGGATCACAGGCTACTTAACACATAAATGTTTGTTCTTAACCAATTGATGAAAATGGAAATTTCATCATGTATAGGTTATTGTGTTATGAATTTCAAATGGGGAATGGCTTACCTTTAGCCAGTGAGTAGTCCACTCACTTCATAGCATGAGTGTATTTCGAATACGAAGAACAAGACCTATAATAGTGGTTTCTAAAAGTACTATTTTAAAAAAATCCAAACTATTACTGCTATAGTATGAACTAATACTCTACCACTTGAGTATGAGTTGGTGGTTTGACAAAATTAGAAGCATATACTTTGATATATTGTAGTTGAGATTCTTTTGTAGAACCAATATACTTGTATGTTGGGTATATGTGACTAATTAGTTAAGACAGGACTTGTATAAGATAGCTTCTACGCTATATCGTCTCTTGTGATCTGTTCAAATGATCTAATTATCCGAGTACCTTGGGGAACATAACTTGGATGTTTACTTTAGGGTAGCTCCATTGAAAAGTGAAAATATTTCGGGAGTCGTGGATCATTGAATTACAAGTCTAACGATGGTAGATGTCTATTAGAAATGTGTTAGTACACTCTTCTTCTCTAATTGCACGGCGATGCGTAGAAGGGTATTTTAGTCATTACACCTATAAGTCGAAAACTTTGTTAACGCAGTATTGTCATTGGGGTCAATATTTCCTTATGGTGATATTAAGAAATATTTAAAATATAAAATATAGCTATTTGTATAGTATGAGTATTTTGATCATTTTAGTAGCTAAGGCAATATGTCTTTTGGTCCCCGGATTAGCCCTTAAGTCATTAAAGATTTGGGTTAAGAAATTGGTCTTGATATTTATGGGGTTTTTTATTAGTCTAATTTATTATTGGACTAGAATAAAAAAAGGGGGTTCGAGAGAAAGTATTTATTTTATCTAGTTTAATTAGTTAATTAATTATTTAGGGTCCAAGGCCCAAATTGAATAATTAGAAAATTAATCTGGATATAAATTAGATAAAAGGTATAAAATTTTAATTGGTCTATTTGGGCTTGTTAATTATTTATTGGGCTATTTAATGTAGCCTAACAAATAAATAATTGAGATTTATTATTTATAGGTGTTCAAGCCTAAGAATAAATAATTTTATCTAGCCCAATGAATAAGACCAAGGTAAAATAAAATTTTTTAATAAATAATAATGAATAAATTAATTAATTAAAATAAAAAATAAAAAACAACACGGGATGGAACTCGTGTTGTTTCTCATACTGAGATAACGAAAGTATAGATACTTTCTATTTGCACGCAAATGTATTCTCTCTCGGTGATGGATTCAAATGAATGAAAATGCAATTGAAGTGAGGCCAGAGTTTTTAGCTTTCAGTGAGCTTTCATTTTATAGAAGAAAAGTAAAGAAAACAGCTCTTAGTAGTTTAATTTTTCATTCACAGAAAGAAACCCAAGAAAGCTTCGTTGAAGCTTTCACCAAAGTTGATCAAAACTCAATATTCAGGCTTTCATCGGCTGTGCTACGGGCACCATTTCAGAAGATTAAAAGTTTCGCGTGGATAAGACGCAGTAGACGTTTGCAAAAATATGAGCCACTAGCCTCAAATATCCTTATACAAACATCTATACCAATGCGAAGAGGGTCATTCAATTACAGAGGTAAATTTTTCGTTTTCCTAACATACTTTTGTTTTGGTGATTTTTGTCATTTTAAGCCTTCAATTGGTATCAGTGCTATGGTTTGGTAAATGTAGGAAGCATGTTAAGCTTAACTAAAATAAGAATATTTGTTTTGGTTGAAATCTGTGATCTTTTGTGTTTATTGGTATGGGTAGTTTGACTGTAACTTTCATGAGTGGAAGTATAGGCACAATGTATTTTACTTGCTTTCATAGATATCGTGTAAGCCCAGTGTTTTTAAAGGTATAGGCACTTGTTTGGATGAGTTTTGATAAAAAAAAAAATGGAGGAAAAAATCGCGTCCAAAAGGCTTGAGAAATCGCAGAGCTTCTGGAGAAGAAGCTACTGTAGCAGCTGAGCCAAGAAGCCAAACCGAGCCGCCGGATGTTGTGAGAGGAGTTGCGGCTCGCGAGCCCCGCCAACAGCGGATTGCAATTCGCTGCGTGGTCAACATTTTTACTGCACAGCTTGGGCAGGCACAGTTCGTGTCGCAGGCACCTGTCCGGATCTAGCCCATGGGTTTTCCCATGAGCCGTGATCCAGTGTGGCGGGTGCACTGGACTTGACCTGATTAAAAAAAAAATTGGGTTTTGGTCCCATACCAGCCGAAATTATTTTTATTACAATAGTTAATATTCTCTAAATATTTTGCATGAAAAAATAATAGTAAAATGAATTTAGGATTAAACAAGACCATTAATTAATCAATGTGTTTAATTCTATTTTTTGGACACTTACGTTAAAAGAATAGAAAAGCATGAAAATGTTTACAGTTTTCTAGTATGTTTATTTCTTTTTGTAATTTATGTGCGCGTTTTCTCAAAGACCAAAGTTTTTGAGAATTTTTTACAAAGAAAAATATTTTTTAAATCAAATGGTTAATTTTAATTCGAATTAAAATTAATTATTAAATATTTTCTCAAAGGATTTTATCCTTGATATAGAAAATATATTGGATTTAGATATTTTTGTGAATTAAAATAGAAAACCATTTTGATTGAATTTTAATAAAAAAAATTATTTTTTTCAAATTAAACTTGAGATCAAAATCTCTCGAAAATTTTATTGGAAATGTTTTGAAATTATTAAGTTTATTAACTTAAATAAAATTAATTTATGAAAAAATTTCTCAAAGGGTATAAACCTTGATATAGAAATTTTTATGGGTTTAGATATTTTATTTTGAGTTAAAAGAAAACTTAATTGAAATTTTCAAACTATATTTTTCAAGAAAAACCCTTATTTTAAAATACTAAGTGGGAGAAGGGTTCCAACGGCCTCACGGCTTCCATCATGATCCTCATTAGAGATCGTGGGTCCCTTCTCGTCACCCTGGGAGTCAATCCGTATAGGATGGGGATACCACAAGGATCTAGAATTAATGGATAGATGTAATTAATAACTCGGGACACGTGTTATGATCGGGCAGCCCACGTTGGAGGTTATAGTGCGAGGAATGTCCATAGGAAATGAGAAGAAATGGTCATCCCACGATGAGTTATCTTTTAGATCATTACTTAGAAGGAAAATTAATTTGTGGTGGTTAATACACTTAACTTAGAAAACTGTTAACCTTTTCAAAAAACTATGTCAGTTTTTCTAAAAGCTTAATCATATTAAATATAATAGTGATATGGCTAACTATTATCGGAATTAATAAGAGGATAAAGTCACAAATTATTTTGTTTTTTCACTAATTGATTTTTTTTATTTTCGATATTTTAGAAATGTTGGTGGAGATTTTTTTAGTTCTTTGGCCGTTATTCTCCGTGAGAATAAGCTAACGAGTCCAAATTATGTGAACTGAAAAAGAAACTTGGACATAATACTAACTATTGATGAGTATAAGTATGTCCTTTTTAAAACTTGCCCTGCTATTGAGGAGGGTTCCACTATGGAGGAGCATGAGGTTGAAAAAGTATAGAAAAAAGCCAACGAAATGGCTCGATGCTACATGTTGGCCTCCATGTCTAATGTGCTCTGTCAAAACACAAGTACATGGCCATTGCATATGACATTAGCCAATTATTAGCCACGATGTTTGCCAATAAGAGTTAACCCGCAAGGCGAGGAAGCTCTTAAGATGATAATAAACACTAAGATGGCTGATGGAGCATCGGTCGGGAGCATATGCTCAAAATAATTGATGCTTTCGAGAAGCGGAAGTCTTAGGGGTTGTTATTGACCCCGAGAGCCAAGTGGACATGGTTCTTAAATCTATGCCGAGCTCTTTTACTCGATTCAAGTTGAACTATAACATGAACAAATTGAACATGACTTTAATTGAGTTAATGAAAGAGCTCCAAGTGTTGGAGAAAGTCATGAAACCACAGTACAAGGCTATGATTGCTAAGATCTTTTCTTCTAAAACTATGCCCAAACCTAGGAAGCTCAAAAAGAAAAAGAGAAATGCACAGAACCAGCCGAACAAGCCCAAAGGGAAATGCTTCAAATGCGGGCAGAAGGGACACTGAAAAAATGAGTGTCCAGAACTTCAGGATAAGAAAAACTCTACAAGTATTGTTCTCTATCTAGAGTCTATTTCAATGGTTGGATCAACTTCCACTTGGATTGTTGATTCTAGTGCCGTTGATCATATCCGTAACTCCTTGCAGGGGTTTAGGAAGATAATAAGACTTTAGAAGAGCGAGTAAAGACTACGAGTAGGAAATGGAGTACGAGTATGGGTCCTTGCAGTGGGAGAGCTAGATCATTTTTTTGTTGTAATAAAATAGTTGTATTAAAGGATATTTTATATGTACCCGATTTTAGACAGAATTAAATTTTAGTTACAAAACTAATAAATCATGGATATTCTCTTTCTTTCCATTCTAGTATTACTATCAGTAGAACTGGAGAAGTTTTATGTACAAGGCACATGTATGAAAACTTATTCTTTTTAAATCATACAAATAATCAAATAAATAACGCATAATCTGAACCTTTAAATAAGAAGAGAAAAACCAATTTCAATGACTCATATCTTTGACATCTAAGTTTGGGCTATATTAACTCAATCAGGATTCAGAGGTTAATCTATAATGGGCCATTGGGCGCATTAAGATTGGAAAGTTGGCCTCAGTATGAATCTCGCCTTATGAAAAAAAATGACCAAAATGTTGTTCACCCAAAAGGCCGATAGAGCCAAGAAGATATTGAGTCTTGTTCATACTGATGTGTGGACATTTGTCTACTCAAGCTAGAAGGGGTTTTGAGTACTTCATCACTTTCACGGATGCTTGTACAAGGTTTAGTTATGTCTACTTGATGAGACGCAAATCTGACTCTTTTGACAAGTTCAAAAAGTTTAAGACTGAAGTGGAGCGTTAGACAGGTAAACTAATCAAAACCTTACGATCAGATCGTGATGGAAAATACTTCCTCAGTGAGTTTATGGATTACATAATCCATTATGGAATAGTTTCCCAACTCTCTGTGTCGGGTACACCCCAGCAGAATGAAATAGCTGAGAAAAGGAATATAACATTAATGAAAATAGTCCGAAGCATGATATTTCACACTATTCTTCTGGTCTCTTTTTGGGGATATGCCTTGGAAACAGCAGTATACATTCTGAATTTGGTACCTTTCAGGTCAATACCTAGGATACCCTATGAGATATGGACTGGGCGTAAGCCAAGTCTAAATCATATTAGGATATGAGGCTGTCCAACTTATGTACTGATCAAGGGAGATAAGCTAGAAACAAGATCAGAATTATGCTACTTTTTTGAGTATCCAATGAAGGCATAGAAAACGGAAAACACAAGGCACGCAGCGAAAGCGAAGAAAAAACTGAAAAAACTAAAGAACAAGGGAATCCCGATCAAAGCCGGCGCCGGCTCCGGCAGCCCTAGCCGACACCGATTGTGCTTTGGCGGGACTCCGAGGTTAAAAATTTTTTTACCTCTTTTCCTAGTTCTAAGAGTTGGCTAGACCGAAATGTGTACTATCGGGGTAAGCACGCTGGTGGAAGCCTCGCAGTGCGATTCCTGCAAGTCTCCTACTCCGTCTTTACATATAGATGAACGTCAATCTCTCGATCTTCCAGTATATGGCCTGCCTAAATCCGTTTGGTGAAAACTACAGACTAAGGAACTTTTTTTTTGGAGAAAGAGAGAGAAAGACGTCTGGCTTTTTACATAAAAGAAGCCATCTCAAAGAGTGTGTGTTCTGACAACAACCTAGTTTTCAATCCTCCTGTTTAACCTAAATAAAAACCTTAGGTTAAGCTGGACTAGGCTATTAGACTTTTAGTTTAACCTTTTGGGCTTAATTAATTATTCTAATTAGAACCACATAAATGGTCTAATTAATAATTAATTTCCCAACCCAAATAAACTAGTCCAATAAATAAGCCTATATTAGTTTAGTCCTAGGTTAATCTTTAATTATTCAAACTGGGTCAAAGCCCTGAATAATTAATTAACCCACCAAACTAATTTAATTAATTCTTTCTCCATGGACCTTTGTTTTATTCTAGCGCAACAATTAAATCAGGCTACATAAATAAAATAAATTCTATTTAATTTAATTTAATTCCTTAGCCCATATTTAATTAGGACTCACGGTCTATACTAGGGACTAAAAGACACATTGCCTTAGCTACTAAAATGACCAAAATACCCTTGCTATATAAATAGCTGTATTTTGCATTTTAAATATTTCATAATATCACTATAAGGAAATATTGACCCCAATGACAAGTGTTAGCGTTAACAAAGTCTCCGACCTACATGTGTAATGACTAAAATACCCCTCTATACATCGTCATACATTTAGAGATGAAGAAGTGTACTAATACCTCTCTAAATGACATCTACCATCCTTAGGCCTTTAGTCCAATAATCCACGACCTCCTGGATTGTTTCCACTTTTCAAGGAAGCTACCCTAAAGCAAACATCCAAGTTATGTTTCCCAAGGCCCTGGACATTTAGATCATTCAGACAACCACAAGGGGCGATATAGTATAAACACTATCTTGTACAAGTCTGTCTTGACTAACTAGTCACATATACCCAACATGCAAGTATATTGTCCCTACGATAGAATCTCAACTATAGCATATCAAAGTATATGTTTTCAGCTTCGTCGGACCACCAACTCATACTCAAGCCGTAGAGTACTAGTCCACGCTCGTAGCGATAGTAGTCTAGGTTTCTACCATATAGTACTTTTAGAAACCACTACTACGGGTCCTATTCTACGTATTTGAAATACGCTTATGTCATGAAGTGAGTGGACTACTCACTGACTAAAAGTAAGTCATTCCCCATTTAGAATTCACAACATAATAACCTAGATATGATGAGATTCTCATTCTCATCAATCGGTTAAGAACGAATATTTATATGTTAAGTAACCCGTGATCCATACCTTACTGTGAAAGACCTCCATGCACATGGACCACTTACTTAAACACAATGGGTCTTTTCCAAACGTAATTGTGCACAAATAAAATTATAATTTTACAGACAATTTTTAAAAATAAATTCTTTTATTAAAATATTCGATTTTTACATCAGAAACTTAGTCTAAGAGGGCATATTTTCCAACATCCAAAAGGGACAAAATGAGGTTTCTTTTATCATCCTAAGGAGCAAATGATAGGGGCTAAATTAGTCATACTTTTTCTAGTTATTTGAGGTTCTTTTGTGAAATATTTTGATCAATAATTAGTCATATTCCTTCATATTTTAGATTTTAACCTTGGAAAGGTATTTTATTTATTATTACATATTTTTAGGATAAAACAAAGCAAAAATGTTGCAAAACAGAGGAGAGGCGGCGCTGGCTAAGGCACTGGAATCAGTGCCGGTCATGCACTGATGACAAGAACTTCGAGGAAACAAAAAATTATCAAAATAGAGAGGAACATAGTAGAACTGACGCCGGCTGTGCTCTGAGGAAAATGCGGGATTATGATTTTTCTACCCGATTTTTGGTAATCTGTGGAGTTTTAGTATCTTCCAACTTCTACTGAGCCAAGAACATTACACCAACGAGTTTAGGCACTTCCTAAGCCTATAAATAGATGGAAAACATAAAGGAAAATGGGAGAATTCATTGATCATCATAGAAAATCACTCAAATCAGAGGAGGAATTCTTCAATTCAAGGAGGGTTGTGCAAGAAGGTCTTCAAAGGAAGAAGAATGAGGCTTGTCTATGAGTGTTTTCTTTTACTTTGTTTTCTTTTTCTTGAACAATGATATGTTAATTGTTTTATTGTAATTCGACATTATTTTAGATATTCATGATTTTTAGAGTTGTTTGATCTTTTGATTAATTGATTATTACTCTTGGTATTTAATTACTTATGTTGATTACGAGATTGATTGATTGTTTCTTTCCATTGACTTGCTTGGGAAAGGGGTTGATGGAGGTTTCAATTTGATTAGTTTCATATTTGTTGTCTCTTAACTTACTTGGGAAATGGGTTACTTGCTAAAAACTGGTAATTAAAGGTTAATTGATGTCTGCCAGAGTATGGATTCATTGGTTAATTTCATGTTTTAAATTTGCCAGAGTATGAAAATTTAATCAAATGATTGTGTTTAATGCATCTTTTGGGTGAATTAGTTGAGATAGAGTATGTGATGCTAATTTGTCTAGAAGATAGTGATTTCATGGATTGGGAAAAGAGTGAGTCTACTTTAATCCTTCATGATGTTAAGAGAATAATTGGTTGTGATAAAGATTGGATACTTTAAGATCATGTTTGTCTAAACAATGGCTTGAGTTAATAATTCTCTATCTTTGACATGTATATATTTTATTTTATTTTATTTTTATTTTTATTTCATTTTCACTTTATTGAATCGGTTAAACAATGAAAGAGAAGTGATTAATGTATACTTGTTCCTTGAGGATCGATACTCATTTGAACCCTATGCTATGTTAATGATGAGTACGCTTGCTCATATGTGTAATTTGGGGTTAACGTTTTAATGTAAATTTGATTGGGAATGTGCTTAATTTTTATATGATTTTTATACCCAAATCCATACGCATCGTCAGAAAGTACTAGTAAGTACTAATGCTAGATGCTCGGAGGATGATCAAAGTACTTCCACTAAAGGTTCAACAAGGTTGGAACTCTAGGAGAAGTTATCTTTGGAATCAACTTCTTCAAACCCGATTATGGAACAAGAAAAGGCACAACCTCAAGAACCTGTACAAACGAAGTTTCGTCGCAGTGGGAGGATATCTAGAGTTTCGGAAAGATGGACAGGAGAGGCTTTCGAGCTGGTCTCGACCATCGGGAACAAGATCCCACTAGATATGAAGAAGCTATTGCTGATGCCGATGTAAATCTATGGCACGAAGCAATGAAAGCCAATATTGAGTCTATGTACTTCAATCAGGTTTGGGATCTTGTAGCTTCACCTGAAGGGATAAAACCTATTGGGTGTAAGTGGCTATACAAGGGGAAAAGGGAAGTGGATGGGAAGGTGGAAACCTTCAAAGTTAGGCTTGTAGCGAAAAGGTATTCTCAGAAAGAGAGAATCGATTATGATGAAACATTTTTCCCGGTATCCACCTTGCTATTACATGTCATTATGACTATGAGATATGGTAGATGGATGTCAAGATGACATTTCTTAATGGCCATCTTAACGAAGACATCTACATATCCTAATTGGAAGGTTTTATTGCTAAAAGTCGGGAACATATGGTCCGCAATTTTAAGAAGTCCATTTATGGACTTAAACAGGCATCGAGAACATGGAACATTTGTTTTGATGAAATTGTAAAGTCTTACAGTTTCATTTAAAATGAGGATGAATCATGCGCGTACAAAAAATTGGAAGGTATAGATGTGACTTTTCTTGTCCTTTATGTAGATGACATTCTACTCATTGGGAATGATTTAGGGACATTGTCATCTACTAATATTTGGTTGTCCAGATCAATTTAGTATAAAGGACTTGGGAGAAGCCAATTATATTCTCGGGATTAAACTTCTTAGAAATATGAAGTAAAGAAAGTTAGGTTTATCCCAAGCGACATACATTGACAAGATACGAAGCTAAGTTTAGATGGACTCATGCAAGGGACATACATGGACTCATGTAGACATGGGTTGTCTTGTTGTTCTAAGGATTGTCTTAAGTCTCAAAAGGAAAATGACAGATGAGTAGGATTCCCTACGCCTTGGCTATGGAAAGTCTCATGTACGCCATGCTGTGCACTAGGCCAAACATTTGTTTTGTTGTAGGCTTAGTTAGCAGATATCAGTCAAACCCTATGAAGGTTTATTGGCAAGCTGTAAAGCATATTCTTAAGTACCTCAATAGTACAAAAGATTATATGCTGATTTATAAGGCTAATGACTTGGTTCCTACTGGATACACAGACTCAGATTTTCAGTAGAAAATCTGGAAATCTGGACCGGACACGGACCGGTCCAGATTTCCAGTATCATGAACTTGGTTCCATGGTTGCTGACTCAACCATGGAAGTTGAGTATGTGGTAGCTTTCCAGACTCAGATTTCCAGGCTCAATCATGAAAATTCATACACAGACTCAGATTTCTAGGCAGATAAAGATGAGAGAAAATCCATTAGTGGATTTGTCTTCACCTTGTCTGGATGAGTTGTTTTATAGAGGAGTATCAAGCAATCTTGTATTGCTGACTCAACCATGGAAGCTGAGTATGTGGCATCTTCGGAAGCGTCTAGGAAGCAGTCTGGCTTCAGAAGTTCCTTTCAGAACTTAAAGTCGTGCCACACATGGACAAACCGATTGTGGTGTATTGCAACAAGTTTGGAACAATCTCGCAATCCAAAGAACCACAAAAAGGGGAAGCACATCCAGAGGAAGTACCACCTGATCCGGGATTTCATTTAGAGACAGAAAATCATGGAGGAACAGATAGCCTCAGAGAACAACCTAGCAGATCACTTCACCAAACCTTTGGTTGAAAGAGTCTTCAAGAGACACTTAGACACCATAAGGGTGGGCACCTACGGACTTTTTTAGTCATAGAGTGCAAGTGAAAAATTGTTGGAATATATACCTTCTAAACTAGTTCATCTAATGTGATTATCGAATTTATTAATATAAGAATTTATTTTCAAAATTTGTTTGTGAATTTACATATTATTTGTTCACGATTTTGGTTTGGAAAGGACCCATTATGTTTAAATAAGTGATCCATGTGAATGGTGGTCTTTCACAGTATGGTATTGATCACAGGTTACTAAACACATAAATGTTTGTTCTTAACCGATTGATGAGAATGGAAATTTCATCATGTATAAGTTATTGTGTTATAAATTTTAAATACGGAATAGCTTACCTTTTGCCAGTAAGTAGTCCACTCACTTCATAGCATGAGTGTATTTTGAATACGTAGAACAGGACCTGTAATAGTGGCTTCTAAAAGTACTACTTAAAAGAAACCCAAACTATTACTACTACAGCGTGGACTAATATTCTACCACTTGAGTATAAGTTAGTGGTCTGACGAAGCTAAAAGCATATACTTTAATATATTGTAGTTGATGTTCTTTCATAAAATCAATATACTTATATGTTGGGTATATGTGACTAGTTAGTTAAGACAGATTTATACAAAATAGCTTCTACATTATATCACCCCTTGTGATCTGTTCAAATTATCTAATTATCTAAGGCCCTGGGGAACATAACTTGAATTTTACTTTTAGGGTACCTCCCTTGAAAAGTGAAAATATTTCGAGAGTCGTGAATTATTGAACCAAAAGTCTAAGGATGGTGGATATCTATTAGAGAGGTGTTAGTACACTCTACCTCTCTAATTGCACGGTGATACGTAGAGGGGTATTTTAGTCATTACACCTGTTGGTGGAAGACTTTGCTAACGCAACATTATCCTTGGGGTCAAGATTTCCTTATGGTGATATTATGAAATATTTAAAATGCAAAATATCGCTATTTATATAACAGGGGTATTTTGATCATTTTAATAGCTAAGGTGATGTGTCTTTTGGTCCCTAGAATGACCCTTAAGTCATGAAAGATTTAGATTAAGGAATTGGTCTTGATATTTATATGTTTTATTTTATTAGTCTAATTTATTATTGGACTAGAATAAAATAAAAGGTTTGAGAGAGAATATTTATTTTATTTAGTTTAATTGATTAATTAATTATTCAGGGCCCAAGGCCCAAATTGAATAATTAGAAAATTAATTTGGATATAAACTAGATAAAAGGTATAAAATTTTATATTGGTCTATTTGTGTTAGTTAATTATTTATTGGGCTATTTAATGTAGCCCAAAAAATAAATAATTGAGATTTATTATTTATGGGTGTTCAAGCTTAAAAATAAATAATTTTATTTGTTCCAATAAATAAGATCAAGGTAAAATAAATTTTTTTAAAAAATAATAATGAATTAAAAAAATAAAAAACAACACGAGATGAAATCCGTATTGTTTCGCGTGCAGGATAACAAAAAGCAAGGATGCTTTCTGTTTGTAAGCAAATGTCTTCTCTCTCGATGATGGATTCAAATGAATAAAAATACAATTGAAGTGAGGCCTGAATTTTTGGCTTTCGGTTAGCTTTCATTTTACAGAAGAAAAGCAAAGAAAAAAGCGAAAGCAATGTCTTCTCTACCGAAAGCAAAAATACATTTTCACGAAAGTGAATGTATTATTTAGGTACAAAATGAATATTATTTGGGCAAGATATTTAGATATATTATTTAGGTACAAAATGTATTATTTTATAGTTCGATTTGACAGTTTTATTTTACACCTTGCTACGAAAGTGAATTCATACCATTTTGGTTTAAACTTTGGCAATAATATATCTTGCGCTAAAGCCTCTTGTTTAGATACGAAATAATTCATTTCATAGCTAATTAATTGAGTATATTTTTTTTTTATTAAACTTTTCCATGGGAGTGATTTCATAAGCTTTAAGTTTAATTTTGGCAACAATTAATTAGCTATGAAAAAAGAAAGGGATTAAATTACCCCCAAAAAAAAGTGCTATTTTTAAAAATATTTTCAAATTTATCTCTTTTTTTTTCAAAATATATCAAGGAAAGAATTATCAATGAACTTTAAAACTTTTACCTTATCCATAGTATCTAAATACATTAAATCTCTATTTTATTATTAAATATTTTTATACAATATAAATAATTATAGCATAATGTTTTTCCATTGTGGAATATAAACAATTATGGAATGATTGGAGGGGATTGAATTGAGACGAAATTAAAAATTTTATAGACAAAATTGAATTTTTTTCATTTTAAGGGTTTGAATTGAAAGTTCCAAATTTTGAGTGCAAGTTTTTTATCATTATAGCATTTGAATAATAGAATTTATGTATTTTCATGTCAGGTTAAATTCAATAGTTTTTTTGGATGTCAAATAGTCTCATATTTTTCTTCAATCTCAACATTAAACACATTATAAGAAAATGGTAGATGTGATCTTTTCACTAACAAATATACAGATAACTTGTATCTTGTAAGGAAATGATGGATTTGATCTCTTCACTAAAAAATATACAGCTATAGACAAAAATAATAGTATATTCATTTAAATGCTATAAATCATAAATTTCCATTGAATATCAATGATAGTATATGAAATGTACAATTCAAATATAATATATATCCTACTTATATATTTGTGGTATATGTCGCTAGTTATTTAAACATTCTTGTGTAATTATTGATAGAGGTGCAAAGATGTTGTAAGTACGTATAAATCTTCATTTCACTTAACAAAAATAGAACACTATTTCATATTTATCGACAAGTTAATGTATATAAATTTTCATTTCACCTAACAAAAACATATCACTATTTTATATTTATCGACAAGTTAACGTGTCTTATAGTTTTGCAGAGAATTTTGGAAAGTTGACTATAACAACTTGTTTTTATAAGTTCTATACTAGTCTAGTATCTTATATACAACTCTAAATTTTTCTAAAATATTTAAGAGTGGGTAAAAGTGTTGTAGGATGCTCTACAAAATTGAATGACCAGGTATCAGACCCTTAAGTTTGACTCAGAGGTACGCAGGACGGTGCTTGGACTACTCACGTGCACTGTGTTATGTATGGCATCATGGACTTCCAGATTCTCGACTCCTGAATTTCTATTTTTGCACGGCTGTGTGCAGAACGCAAGAGACAACGGTACAGGTCTTCCATGTTTCTCTTTTTTCAATCTTTTTCTCTTTGAATTCTATTCTTATTTCAACTTTCTTCATCTACATCAAATAAGGAGAAAATGGGGAAGGTAAATAGCTATCTACAATGAATTTAAAGAATTTAAACCTCAAATGCTATGTAAATTATTCATACAATGATCAAACATCACTCTCCCACACTTAAACTTTTACTTATCCTCAAGGAAATACTCACAATAAAAACGTTCCAAGCAAAAAATATGTGTATCATTCTTGGCAACACTGACTCTTATGGGGAAAAAAAATCATTTTCTATTGAGATGAAAATTCAGTTTGAGTTCATTTAGCAAGGCTAAACTTGTATAAACATATATACTTGAATAGATGAAACCAAAGCCATCGAAATTAAATTAAACAAGTCTATATCTATTCAACAAGTGTCATCCCATTTCCCAAGTCAAGAATACAACTCAAGTGATTCATATAAGTAGGGAATGATAAGTTGCTTAAGTTCTCTGAGTTCCAAAAGTTACAGCAACCTGAGTAGTAAATAGAAGATTAGTCCATATGCTCATTTTCTTGCAAGGTAATGTAATTGCCGAGTAGAGATGGAGTAAAGATATTTTGGCTTTTACGTTACCCTCATTAGGGTAAAGTAATGCAAATGCCTACTAAAGATATGTGAATAATGATTTTTAGCTTTTGCATTGCTTTACTCTAATAGCAATTTTCTTACCCTAATCCACATTTACTTAAATTGAGAATTAGGACTAGTTAGAAGATCATAAAATATAAATAGACTAAAATTCCTTACTTCTACTTCATCACAAGTTTCTCATCAATTCCTAAGAAATAAAGTGTCACAAAATTTACTAAAGCATAGACAATGTGAAGCTAAATTCTTAAAACTTAGTATATATCACCTCAAATAAATATGTTTACCTAAGAATATTCAGGCAAAATAATCTCATTCCAAATTTGTATGTCAAGAGAAAAAGAATAGTAATTCCAAATGACAAAATATGCCACAAATAAAAAAAAAAAATAGCCAAAATTTTATCAATCTTCAATCAATATCATCAAAATCAACTCAACCCTTTTTGACAAATTTCTTGCAAAGAGATACTAAATTCTCTCCCCCACCACACTTAAAATGGGCAATGTCCTTATTGGCTAAAATGATATGCAATGTGTATGTAATGGGATTGAAAATAATGAGGAAAGAAATGAAGTAATACTCCCCAAGTGGTTTGAAGCTCCAATAGATGTTGAAGTAAGAATAAATGAGTTATTCCCAATTTATTATCTTGCAAAATGAAAGACACTGAATAAAAATACTGAAAGCAAATAAAGTAAAGAAAAATAAAACACACTAAGAAACTAATTAAAATCCTAAGTAAAAACAAAAAAAAACAAGGACTATAGAAGAAAGAAAACATTCATTCCCCCACACTTGAAATAATATTAGCCTCATTATTAGGGGTGGGAAAACAACTAACAACTAGAAAAACCAAACTAATAAAAAAGCAAGCTACTATAAGAAAAACTCAAATAAAGCTAAAACTATTAAAAGCCCAGAAGAAAAGCACACTCTTTCCATTCACCATACTTCCTCATCATCTATTTGTAAAAGAAAATAATGCTCATTGGAAAATATAGATATAATGAATATAGAAAGAAAAGAAGTTTTTAGAAAGGATAAGGTCCATGGAAATCATTAATGATGACAAAACTAAATACATGGACCTCATCCATTTGTACCTCTTTAAACATGCAAACCAAATCTTTCGCATATGAATACAAAGGACATTTACGAGTGCATCACCAATCAAAGTATCAAATTATCCCTTCCAAGATATTATCAAAATCAAAACTCCCCAACTCCAAACCTAATAATGTAACTCTTAAAGAAGTAGTCAAGAGAGACTTACTTTGCAATGGATTGTCTACAATTACCAAGTTACCTCCTTTTGAGTTAGTTGAAGGATATAATTGGATGGCATACTCTAAGGATTGTGTCATTTGGCATTAAATACTCTTATTCCTTGAAGCATGGTTGGTTCTTCAGGTCATCATTGGCTTCATTATGTTCCGTGAATTGAGAAGTACCTACAAAATTAAGTGAGAAAGAGACATTAGAAAAACATAAATGAGAATGAGATCCATTTTTTATGAAACTATTCAATGGGTCCTCATATACTCTCTTTTCTACTTGTGGATTTTTATTTTGTAGACTCTCCCACAATTGCTCAATCATCTCAGTTTTTTTATTCTTATATGGTAAAGTCTCTTCTTTTTCTTCCAATGTATCGGCCATTTTGATATCTTCATTCAAAGGGCAAAGTTGATCTTCACAGGTTTCCAAGGGTAGCTCAAAAATTTTTTCTTCTTCCACTTCATGTTGCTTTTCCTTAATGATCTCCATGTAACATCCTTCATCCACCAAGAGATTCTTTTTTCCATTCAACTCCACATTTGGTTTTGGGATTTCCACTTCTTTGAATACCTCTAAGACATATCCAAATTGTTCCTCAGATCCTATTTTTTGTAATCATCCTGGATATGGTATACGAGGTTTATACTCTAGCAGCTTCTTCTTTGTTTTAGAAATGTTATGCCCGCACGGCACCATGCCCCTCACATCCTTTGGCACCGTGAGCTTCCTGTATGCCTTACCCTGTTGTTCTACACTTTTTTCTGCTGTCTTTCTTTGCATATGTTCTGCTGTGATTTTCAATTCTGCACTTCTATCACATATGATATACAATAGGCTCGATGAAGTGCTCTCTTGCATTTCCTCAACAATTCTTGGTTATTGTACACTTTAGTTACTCCCTCTTTGAAGGGATGCATTTATGTTAGCCTAAAAAATATTCACTACTTCTTCAAGTAATGGCCTAACAAGAAGTGAAGGTGGAAGGTTATATGGATAGTATTCTTGGTTGCATCAATAGGCACTAGAATAACCAAACTTCTCCAAACTTTTTGCTCTACCTTACCTTTGGTTTTCAAAAAGATAAGCTCCATTAAATTGAGGGTAATAATCAAAGTGTTCTTTTCGTATAACTCACAACTCATGCCTTGGTCTTCCAGGGAATTACAGATCCAATTATCACTCCTCACACTAAGACCATCAATACACACTTGCAATCTTGTTAACTTCACATCATTAGTACCCTCTTCACTTTGTGCCCACGGCCACATACTACCCCTCAAATTACTTGCCATGATGATATTATCCAACAACATAATCTCAAAAACAAAAGTAAATGTTAGTATAATAAATATTCACAAGAAACCAACAAAACTAAACTGGCAAAACAAAATTGTAAAAAAAAAGATTAAAATATGCTAGATAAAGAACAAAACTATAGACTTTCTAAGAAAAGTAAAAGAAAAAGATATCAACAGACCAAAATAACAATTAAAGCAACAAAATTGAAGTGGTTTTATAATATTGACGCATGATCCCCAGTCATGGTACCAAAAACTTATTAGTGTGAGTGAGTGTGCAAGTGATTTGTGCTACATAAATAAGATAGATTTAATACTCAACCAAATTTTAAAATAAAATACCAATTTAACTCATATACACACACATTTTGGGCAAGTGTACCCATCATGTAGTATAAAGTACAGTTGGTAAGTATCGAAGATTCCAAGAAAATGACGTCAACTACCATTATTTTTTCCCATGTTTCATTGTCCAATTAATCAAAATAAAAAAGTATAAACAACTAATTATCACAAGTCAAGTGGTCAAGAGTATCACAAAGAAAATTATACCTAATTTTCAAGACAAAGCCAAAAGATCACCAAAGCAAAAGTAAAGGGGGGAAAAGGGGATTGGCCATACAATTAAAGAGAAATCCCCATTTACATACAAGTATCAACCATCATCCAACCAATCAATATCTAATTCAAGCATTGGCAAGATTTCTCAAATAAATTAAAATTCAGTCTTTCTCAAGTAATGAATCTCCTACCCTTGAATCCAACTTATAGATATCTCTATTTATATAAATCAAATCCAAAGATGCATAAAATTAAAGAAATTAAAACCCAAGTCAAAAAGTCATATAGTCCCTATCTCTAACTAACCTCATAACCTCATCTATCACCATATTCTAAATCCTCAAATCCTTTCTCAAGTTCATTAAGGAAAAATAAATCTATTATCAAAATAGAAGGGAACACATCTTATACATTCTTTCTCAAGTTCAATATAATAGCATTACCCAAATATTCAATCCAATCAATAAAACCCCAGTAATAGATTACTCAAAATAGATAATAATAGATTAAATAATAATCAAATATAAGAGTAATATAAGCTACAACCCTTTAATTACAACTCAAAGCAAGTAGATTTAACAACTACAAAGTCAAATTACTTAGCAAGGATTCTTCTTTCTTTTTTGCAATCTTCCTTTAGGCGCTCATTTTTCCTCTTCAATTCATCTTGAATATTCTTTTCTTGGCCTCGTTTGTGATTCCAAGGGGTTTTCTCAGAGTTTCTTGTGTTTTCTCTTGCCTATCTCTTTTTATCTTTAAAGAAAAAGAGTATTTATAAGTTGGGTGGCCGAAACCCTCAAAATCTGCAAAATAGGGTGTCATCTGTGATGTTGCATGGTGCCATGGAAGGTGGCTTGCACATTGTTGTGTATGCTCTAATACTTTAGGTCTCTTTCGAAATAACATTATGGCTCTTGAATTCTTCATGTGTTAAAAACATGCACGATGCCATGACTAACGTGATGCATAGTACCGTCAGGTTTCAAGACCCCTACTATTTTTTACTTCTGGACATGCACAGTGCCGTGTACTATGGGATGTATGGTAGGACCTTCAGATTCTCAATTCCTGACCTTCTAGTTTTGCACGACTACGTACAGAACATGGGGGACGATGCCATAGTTCTTCTATGTTGCTCTTTTTCCAATATTTTTCTCCTTGAATTCTATCCTTATTGCAACTTTCTTTATCTATATCAAATAAGGAAAAAATGGGAAAGGTAAATAGCCATCTACAATGAATTTAAAGTGCGTGCAATGATCAAACGTCATTCTCCAATACGACGATATTGGAATGACATTAAACATGTCCTTAGATATTTCTAAAGGATAATTGATCTCGGATTATTTTATTTAAATAAAACTAACCTAGTATTGATTGGTTATACATAGGTTATTTATATAACCTATATAAAATATGTTCTCAAATTAATTATTTATTTATATGTGATGGTGCTACTATATCATGGTGATTTAGAAAATAATCTATAACAACCACTTCTTTTAATCATACTGAAATTAGAGCTATTCATGGGGCACATTGAAAATGTAATATACCACTACATATGTAACCCAATCAAGCCGGAGATGACGCATCGTCCTTCCGGATCGAGTGTATTTATAATGCCAAATAAAATTTTAAAAAATTATACATAAATATTAAATTTAAAGTTAAAAATAGAAATAATCTATTACAATTCAAGAATCTATAAATCCAAAAATTACATAGTACTGAACATCCAAATGGGATTAAAACATAACATCCTAAATCTAGAATAAGTCAATATGAGAAAAGGAAAAGACTACATCTAAACCTATCACTCTCAAACTTCCAAGTCTTATTTTCCTAAAAATACAATTAGGTAAATCCATGTAAGATTATAAATAATCTCAGTAAGTCTAAAGTGTGCGCGTTCGTTTTACAATTTTCAAAATCAATGTCATAATACATGAGTAATATTAACTTGAACAAATGTAGTCATAATTTAAATGCTCTTATTATGCATCTCAAAATAGATTATCATTTTAGGGCAACTTAGCAAGTAAAAAACTAGTACATTGCATAATAAAATATTTGTTAGGTAAATTATTCTTATCATATTTTTAGAACACTAAATTCGTTTATTCAAAAGTTTTGAACCTATTATAGTACCCAGTCTCGTATCATTAAGATACACGCACTGTGACCATAAAATCATGATACATCATATGTATAGTTAAGACATATACAATGCAAAATTATCAAGTAGGAGTGTGCATCTCTACCAAGAGAATACCCTACCATCTCTTTCAATTATAATTAGACTGGATGTCTACGTCCGTCCTCTGACTCCCCTTGGGGACAATGTTGCTAGCTAAGGACTCAACTCAACTAACTAAAATTATTGTCCCGTTTAGAAAAAAATAACTTTTCGAAGATTGTCAATCTACTAGAATTCTCTTCTAATATAACAAAAGCTAGTCCTAGAACCTCGCCTATTGAGAACTCAATGTCATAATTCAAATAGTTCAAGAGTTCACTATTCCGTTATGGAATAATCAAATTTATCTTCAAAAATTATTCCAGTATTTTGAAGTATTTATTTTCTCAAGTCTTGACCTGACCAAAAGTAAAAACCATAGTTATTTCTCCAAAATTTCCAAAACTAAAATTCTTATATCCGTTCTAAAACTCATTCAATATGAAATAAATAATTGATCATAATTCGCCATATTAAACTTGGAACCATTACATATAAAACTCATGCTATGATTTTCACAACACTTTTCATGCATTAAATGCATAAATTTATATTTATATGTTTTTGTATATTTGATACAAGGCTCCATTCCATAATCATAATGCTCATGAGAAATTTCACAATAATATTTTTGCATGAACAAATCATGATAAATGAACATTATTTTCATGCATAAGTATTTTCTCAAAATGACATATTTATAATCTAAATCATAATTTACATGCCACAATCATAAAACATCTCATAAAATTGTGCATACATTATATATTCATTTTAATGTAAATTTTTCATGATTTAAACATGGTAGTTTGCATGGGTTTTTGCAAGTTATAATATACATTTAAAAAGGATGATTGAGATGCAAGGACTTTCCTTAGAGTAAGCTAACAATTCTTAAATTCAATTTGTTGCTCTTCGTCTGTCTAACTCCACCAAATATATCATATACATTATACATAAATTAATTTCCTATTTTCATATTGCACACCAAATTCTAATCAAGATAATTAGGACAATTAGGGAATTACTTAAGCCTTAAATAATTCTATTTTTTTTTATGAAAACACTTAATTCTAGAGGTATAAATATTCCATCACAATATTTAATAGCCTTCTAAGACAACCAATAATTTCACATAGCATAGAACTCTGCAATTTCTCCACTTACACCAATCGACAAGTAAAACCCTAGTTACTGTGCAAAATCCTAATTACTATTCATAATCATAAATAAACTTATAATCTCACATACAAGAAATCATATTATCAACATTAATTACACCAATAAAATTATACAATAAAAAAAATTACAAGAATTAAAATTTCCCATAATGTTTCATTTGCAAAAAGTGGCTATTTTAGGGTTTCATATCCAAACTTGCATAATTTATTTTCACTCATCAAAACTCACATAAAAATATTTCTAATCAAACTAGATTATAAAATTCAATTAAGTTAAATTCCACCATATTTATAGTTAAATTTTCATGCAAACACACTTTTTATTTCAAAATCAAAACTCTATTCAAATGGGTAAAACATGGTTTATAAAAATCACATTAATTATCTAAGAAAATATCTTACTTTCTAATAAAAATTTTTAGTTTGAAACCTTAATGTTAGGTGAATTACATACAATTGTTTTTCCAAAATTCGACTTCAAAATGTGTCAAATAATTTTTTCAAAAATCTC
>JANUWF010002976.1:0-20379 GCA_026120185.1 Voacanga thouarsii
TTAATCGATAAGCAGCCCGTAAGTAATCTAAAATCGTCTTTTGCTGGTGAACTCCTTTTTTTTAAGTGTAAGATCGAGCGGAGAAAGCGGAATCAAAGAAGAAAGCTAATTCCGGGATCTGGATGCGGGTCAGAAGTTTTTCAACTCAAGCAAAGGGCGCATTGCGCACAAAACACAAAATAAGGTGAACGGTACTTTGAACACCCGGAAATATCCATTCTAAAGTTAGAGGTCGAATCGTGGGTCTTCTTTATATACGCCGTGGGTTGACACCGACCTAAGAAATCTATCTTGTTTACGTTTAGCTGCTCTGTTGTAAAGAAAATGTGTCTGTATATTTACTTTCTTTTAGACTAGCCGTGAACGCTAGAATGATCAAAAATGAAATAAAACCATAGGTTCTTGGTAGGAGGGCCTCCCTAAAGTAAGAGAGATTGAGACTTCATAGAACGCTTTTAGTAAAGACGAAAGTCCCTAGTCGTAGGATTTGGTTTGGAGGAACTCCCTGAAGTAGCCTTAAGGAAAGGAGGGCATTTAAAGACAAGCAAGGGAGGATCCCCAGTTCTATTATAATAGAACTATTTTCCTTATTTCTTTTCTTACCAAGGAAAGCAGACAGTGCGGATCTTCACTTCAATCATAGGAATAGAAGAAATAGGTTCAGACCAAGTGACAGAACTCTCTATGAGTTGGGCTACATAAAAGATCCTATTCTAAAATGGATGTAGGCTTAACTAAAGCCCAATGCAGGTTGAACTCTATGGAATCTAAGCCTCACTACCTTCTTAGAGCGTTACAAGGAATTTTGGGCCTAATGCAAGGCCCCATATAGATTCAGCTTAGGGGTTTATGAGAGATTGATTGATGGACCTAAGCTAAACTTATAGGATGGAACCTAAACCAAAGCCTATAGACTGAATTAGGAGAGCAGAGGTTTAATCCAAGACCAGGAAAGCAAGCTATATCGAAGCCCAATGCCAAGCAAAGCCCTAGACTACAAGTGAAGAAATTGGGTTCAACTAAGCCCTTAACCCAACATGAAGTGGAGCCTTAACCCGACACAAGATGGGACCCTATTAGGATAGTGGGCTTAGTCAGCCCAACATAGGTTGTCAACCAAAAAGGATAAGTTCCCGTGATTTAAGGTTTATGGATATCCTACCCTAAGACGAGAGGATTGGGCTTAATTCAAGGCCCACAACTGAATGGGTTTGAGCAAGGTGGTTTCGGGTTCATCCCAAGTCCAAGCATTCAGGGTCGAAGCCCTTCGTTTTCTAATGACTATCTCCGCCGCTTGTTCGTCTTACGTTAAAGTAAATAGTCAGGGAATCGCGCTTAGTTCTTTCCGTACGGCTTACGTTAGGGGCCTTGGTCTTTTTTGCGTATCAGCTCAACTACATCCGATTCAATAGTTGCCACTAGGCCTAAGAAAAAAGCCCTTACTCAAGCACCAAGACCGGCACCAGCAGCCGTTGCTCATTCTATTGGCTTAGAAGCGGCTTCTGTAGCAGCTTCTGATTCAACTCTAAGACAAGGTGCGACTCTTATCACTGGAAAGTAAAGCTTCAACTAGAGCGTACAACCTTTGAGGATTTCCTGCTTTAACCCAGAAAAAATGGAAAAAGAAAAAGGAGAAAGGAAAGGAAAAAATCAAACATTAACTTATCAACTTGACTTACTTCTTGCGATCTTCTCTTCTTTAGCGATCCAGTACCTTCGGCAAAGGAATTATAGCGCTCGGGTGAGGTTCAAAAGGAAGGGTTCACAGTGTACTTTTATTTAAAGATATCCGTGCCAACCAGGGTTGAAGGGGCTGAATCAGAAGCATCGAATAAAAGCTTTGACTTTCTTCTTTTTTCGCCCGTAGGAGTGACTCTTCGAGTTTCAGAGTGAAGTCAGCTCCTTAGCAAAGAGCAGCTTGAGATGAGCGGTTCCAAAAGGTTCTATAAGCATCTTGCTATCTCATTCAAAAAGTTGCTGATTGGCAGTTTGAGATGGTTTTTCCTGGATCTTTATAGGCCGAGTTATGGGGGCCGAGCGATACACCAACACCAGCCCAAAGGGCAGACATCTCGAGAGAGTTAAGTATAAGCGAAAAAAGCCAAGGGCTGCTGAATTGGAGTCTTCTTTTGATGTCATTTAGAAAGAGAAAGTCACGTACGCCAAAAAAGAAGGTAAAAGGCCCCAATCTCATCGATGTTACTTAGGAGAAGTGGGAAACTGCTTCACTTCAAAGACCCGCTTTTCAAGGGTGGGAAGAATAGTGCTAGTGCATTGAGAAAGAAAAGAAATGAAAGGAGCGTTCCTTCTTGCTGGATCAACGTATGCTTCATCGGTTGAATAAAGAAAATAAAGAAAGAACTAGTGCCGCTACTGGCTACCGACCTGGAAGGGATCTTGGACAAGACGGTGATTGATAAGCTATTGATGGTGCAGTCTCGCCCAGAAGATAACAAAGTTGACCTATTGATCTTGCCCCTGCCCTACAACCTTGCACCAGATATACTAAGTGAGAACATAGTAGGGATTCCTTTTTACTGGGATTTCCTTAATTATAGCCGAATCCCTCTTCCCCTGCCCCATTGCTTTTTACCGGCCTAACCAACCGATTAGCAGCTCTAACCGGCGTATGTGCCTAGATTAGGACTAGCTGCTTATGCGACAATCCACACCGGACCACCAATTACTGCTCTGCCCGACAAGAGATCTATTTTCAAGTCTTAAGCAAAGCGTTTATCAAGTGCTGAAAAAAAGAGAGTTCCTTTCTTTCTTTCTACTGGTAGAAAGGTAGATTTCAGACCAACCAAATCTTGAATTTCGTATAGAACGAAATAGACTTGAAGCAATGTATTCAAGTTTAGTACGATATCGAAAGGAAGATGTAGTTCTTTCTTGTGAAAGAAGGAAATTAACAAATAAAACGAAAACAAGAAGGGAGGAAGGAAGGGGAAGCGTCCGAACGGGATAAGGACGACAAAAGCATAGTATGAAAAATCTTACTTGATCGTTCCTAGGAACTCTGAAAAGTTACCAGTAAGTCAACGGGCATTGAGGCAGGCAGTCAGTACATAGAGTACAAGTAGGAACTCTTTTGCAAAACAGAAGGCCCCGAAGGAATGAGATGCAGTTCTTTAATCATTACAGTCAGATATGTCAGTCCGAAATTCTTTATTTGATTCAGAGCTGGAAAGGAGGAAGACTGCATGCCGCTCCTTTACTGGATTGGCTAACCCAAAAGATCTTTTTTTTTAATTTTAAGATGGGCTGAGCAACCCGGCCATCTTATATAGTATAAGCCGGGAAATGGGTTCTGAGCCTCTCCTCTACTACCAGCGGCCTGAGTTCTCCACGTTCCGATCACCAGCACTTAGTTCCTCTTTACTATGCAATTAACTCAGTTTGATAAGCCTACGTCTTTTAGACCTAGGATTACCATAAGCAAGCCTTTCAGGACTTCGATCAAGATAGGGAGTTCGCCCCAGAAGACAGTAGTACAGCTTTCGGAATCTGTAGCTCCTATGGTAACTAGCTCCTTTCCGTCACTGGTGACTGCCCTCCTCTCCGTCTCCTACTCCCCTTATCTCAACTAGAAAGAAAAAAACAACAAAAAAGTGGTGGCTCTGAACTTTCTTAAATAGGAACCAGAACTTGAATAGGAAAACAAGTGGGCACACCCGCAAGGAAAGCCATCTCGAAAGCAGCGAGTTGCCTAAAACCTCCCTTGTAGTCTTGCTTGCTTTCGGATAAGAAAGACTAGTCACTTGAACCTACCTTCCTAGCTTTAGTTGCCTTAATGTCTTTCTTTCAGAACCTTGTTACTTTACTTTTAAGCTGTCTTTTCGCCTGAGGCTTTCGGACAAGACTACTTACTCCAGTAGGTTAGTAAGCTACCTCTCCCGCCCTTCGATGAATGAATGACACCCACCCTCACTCCAACCGATTTTTCAGTCTAGTACATACAAAAAAAAGGATACTCTAATTAGAAAGCTAGGATCTGTCGGAGGTGGTTTCAGGGGGCACATCCCCCCGAACCCCCTGTGTTCCCCAGCTGCCTCTCATCAACTCAATTAACTTGAAGCTCTTTTTGCGTAAAAGATGACTGAACGCTGATTTTCAGGTTCATCTTAGTAGGCTTACCTCCTCGAAACCTCTGGGAAAGCTAAGTTTCGTGGTCGCTAACCAACCCTTGCCCAGTACCCTTTCTGAGTGGGGCCTGGAAGTAAGCCAAAAGGATAAGCCAGCGGGACCCATAAGTTTTTGGCTTATGACTCGACTAAATCGGTACAAGACGGCAGTCATTGATGGAAGTAAGTCGGCTAGCGAGCCTGCCCTACGGGGTAAGTAAAGAGGCCAATACTGCTTCGATCGCTACTTCTGCAATCGGTCTATCTTGCGGTAACGGTAGGTTGACCAAGTAGCAGCGGGTTATACGGCGATAGCGGCTCCATACGGGTATTCATATTCTTAGGTGGGGAATCGAGCACTAAATGTCGCATATCGGCTGTAAAATAAGTTATTATCTACTACGCTTTCGCATATGCGATGTTAGTAAGAAATATAATAAAAAACAAAACAGCTTATATAATTAAAAAAAAATTACATATAATAACAGCGTATATGCGCGACATCCCTATCCCATAGAAAGTTGGGATGAGCAGCCGATATGCCAATCAATCGGAGTTCCGCTGTTCATTACCAAGCCTCTCTCTTCTTATTCATGAGTACTTACTCGTTTTCCTTTCTCGCTATTGTCTGATTTTTTGTCCAACCCTAGAATAGAAATAGGAAATGAACCGTTCTTCCACTAATGTCCGAAAGTTCCTCTTTCTTTCCATTTCTGTTAAAATGAAAAGCTCGACTTCCTGTAAGCAAGTAAACCCCTAAAAAGATGTGCACAAGAGCTAAGCCTACTTCCCTAGCTACTTTCCTTACTTATTCGTACTACTTTACTGTATTGTTCGGACTGACTGCACTGACTGGAATGAGCGTTGGCTCGCTAGACTGCTAACAAGAGACATTGCTTTAATCTCTTTTTCCCTCTCCTAAGACATCGGATTCAAAGAGACCTAGGTTGGCGCTAAAGGATAGAAAATCTTCCCTGACTTCCTTGACGCATGCTTGCCTGGATTAAGAGGATGGACTTCCCGCTCGCATTCACACTCGCAAAGGCACTGATTTGATTGGATAAGACAGAATGAACGCGGGGAAAGAAAGAAGGCGAAGAGCCTAGCATGAGTTTTCCAATCAAAGATAGCAGCTAAAAAGAGCGCATCTAAAAGATAAATCTAAAGTAAGCAAATCGCTAACCTAAGTGGATAAAGGAGCATGCCAATTACAATAGCATGTAAACGGTCAGGTGAACACCTTCCGAACACTGACCGAATGTTCATGCGGACTCGGTGATTGAGATTACTCTTACCCTGGCCCAACAGACTCCATTCTATAAACGTCAACGTCGAAAGGAGGGAAGATCCATGCCACACTAAGAAAGCAGTCGCCAATGACCGAGTCTCGCGCACTAGAAACTCTCAGAAGGGAAGCCCTCTTGTTTCCTAGCCAAGTCTTTTCCTAGCAAACCTTTTGATAGAGGACCTTTTTCCTACCCAACCATTTGTAAGGGTACCTATGCTAAAAACAAACGAATTCATCTAGTTCCTATATATGTTATAAAGAAGAGAATCAGCCAGTTGCACCAAGGACAGCCGAGTGGCTTGTGGGTGTTCCGGTCTCGGGTCAGTAACAGTAAGAAAGGTGCTCTACTTTATTTACTGACTCCCGAATAATCCCTTACAATCCAATTATCTTCCCTACAAATTGCTAATAACAAGAGGATGAGTATTCGTAGACTCCTCTTCGGGCCGAACTCTGCTTCGGTCCACCGGGGGATTCCTAAGGGGGGAGTTGAAGAAATAACTGTTCAAAGAAGGCGAAGCCAGAACTGCAGATTAAGGATTCTGATATGGGATTTAACCTTTCCTTTCATCTCCCGTCAGGGAAGTTGTTTGTTGTTTTGTGTAACTACCGATAAGCAAGCACGCTTTGCTTCCTTAGCTCGCCCTTCAAGGTCTTAGATTCCTCTTCTTCTTTGTTTCGCATCTGCTCTGAGGGTACATTGGCCTTGGCTCTCCCTTCAGAAGGGTTACATAAGAAAAATACTATTCTACTTAGTCGATTTACTTGGGTACTTTTGGCTTTTTCCTCGCCCTTGAGGCCTAGTAAAGAACGAGCTGGTGGGAAAGAGCTGGAGATCATGAATAATATTTCCACACAAGAAAGCAGGCGGCTGGGAAGCTTTGCTTATAGAATGCCGACTACATGGAAAGAGATTAAGGATAGGTTGATTCGTATTCTTGCTGCTCGCTCGATTTCGAGACGTTCCCGAGAAGAAAGAGCTCGCGAGAAAGCTCGTCAATGGAAATGAGTAAACAGTCTCGATTCCGAGAAATGCCCTCCCGAAATTGTGTCTTTGCTGACTGAGCTTCAATCTCATCTTTATTAGGAGGGAAGCAGCGGGGAGAAAGAAATCGTCTCGAGGTAGAGAACCAAACGAGTGGAATACATGACGCCAGTCTTCATTGAGGGGTTGGATAAAAGAAATCGATTTTCGATTGACCTCTAGGAAGGATATAGAACTTACTTCTATCTTCTCCCATCTGCGTATGAAGTATCAGCTCTTGTCGAACAGGTAGGATCGAGTATATCAAAGCCCGGGCTGGCACCCTGCTTTGCTGGTGAGGAAGTGTCTAAAGAATCAAGAAAGAGAGCGAGCGGCTTGTCGTACAGGTGCATCAGTAGTGGCCTTTCCCCATTGATGAACTCAGAAAGGGTTATCCCACGTCTTATGAGGAGACTGCTTTCATCAAAAAGCCCTATTCCTGATGTTCTTTTCTCGAGAACAAAACCTCCCTACCGGACGAACGACCTAAATCTATCGCGATCTATTGCTGGCGTGCTCATACTAGACGCTGCCAAATCTCTTAGTCAATGGGGCAGCAGCCACACGACTTCAAAACCAAAGAAGGATTTTTTCCTATTTGAAGTCGAAGTCCCTTTTACTTCACTCTACGGTGGGGCTCGCAAACTTAGCACTTTTGGGTGGAAAGTCAAATAGAAGAGTTGAGAATGCCTCTATGAGTTACGAGTATGACCAAAAAGAAAACCTCACCTCATAGGGGATCTTGGTGAATAAGAAAGCTCTTGACTAATAGAATGATTCATCTTCCCCAGTTCTTGCTTAGCTGCTTTCTGGGCACCGCTCTATTGGAGCTTAGTCAGCTATATCGTCTCCGGTACATGTTCGTTTCCAAGCCGTAAGGAATCCTAATCCTCCTTATTACCCTAAGGATCAGTCGAGGGAGAAGATTCGACCTAGCCAATGCAAGCCAACTGGGAAGAGAAGGGAATCCACTTGAAGGGCTTGTTCGAGAATCTAGCTATCCGGAACTTACATACTTAAAAGCGGAATCCAACACAAGAGGAATTCGGACATGAATGAGCAGGCATGTTGCCCATTAGTAAGGGCAGGAAAGTAAAGTAAAAAAGGCTAAGAGCCAACAGAGAGAGCTTTCAACAGCCTATGCCGTATTCTTGTCGAAAAGAATCCCTTCTGGCCAAAAGATTTGGCTTCATTTTGACCTCCCCCACAGCGACTTCTCAAAGACATTGGGCATTTTTGCTTCCACCAGCAAGAGACATTCATGCCGCATCAACAGGAAAGGCAGCCTACTCTGATTAGAGAGCTGCGGATTCTCTTGCAGTAGCCATTCACTCGACCAGTTCATGTGCAGCTCCTTCAACATCTGTAAAAGAAAGAACAAAGTCCCAAAAAGAGCTGCTATTCCGATTTGTGATTCCATAGCCTGGGGGCAATCCTTCCTCACACGAATGCCTATTAGAAAGTCCTTCTTCATCTGCACCTTTCACTTCACTCCCTGTAAGATGCCGCAAATCAATCGGCTGTGAGGGTTCCCTTTTGAAGAGGAATAGCTATCTTTGGCTTTACCTCCTTCTTCCTATCCGAAAGAGTCTGTTAGAGAATGGGGGCTAGAGGTTCCACGCGGTCCTTTAGCTACTCAGATGTATTGCTCCAGGAGAAATATTCAGTATATAGGGTGTAAACAAAAAACGTATCTACCGAATCCGGCTAATTCCCATTGGTTCTAAAATAAGCATAGTTAACCCCAGTTGGGGGTCATTTTCGTTTTAAAAAAAGGTTCTAGGTATGAAAGGATCGGAGAAGCCACAAGCACCTTAACTTAAAAGGCATACTCATTCTAGGACGCATCCGAAGCAAACGAGCTTCGCCGGTAGTAGCCTCCTGAATTAGTCGAGTAGCTTCTTTCCGGTAAAGCTTACCAATCCTACACTCCTTTCTCCTATTCTTTGTTTGGTGGAGCTATTCTCAGACAGCCTGAGAGCTGAGTGAGGACCTTATTTGAGATGCTCTTTTCCTTCCAAAGCGAAATAATCACTCCTGTAGCTTATTGCGCTCGATCTACATCCTACCTAACTCGATCTTGCTCTTCTTCTTACACACAGAAGGTTTTTGCTCTCGTATTGCCACTTCGTTCAGTTACATTATTAGGGCTCTACCCAACTCTACTTTGGTGATTAAGTTCTGCTTTAGTTGGTGTGAAATGACTTAGTCAAGAGATCGATCTTAGGATACCGGAAAAGGAAGAAAGTGGATACTACTTTGATGGAAATTTGGAAAAGAAGATAGAAGGGCACTCTCTTCTCCCTTCTTTCTGGGCACAAGAAAGCACAGGGGAAGAAAGCACTATATATGTAGGTTACACGAGAAGTTCTTTTATAGTGTCGCCTCACAAACTCCCTTTCAGGGTCAATACCAAGATAACAAGAAGGGTAGGAATGATAGGTCAGCGCCCCAGTTCTTCCATTCCCGCGTAAGGTAAGCTAATGAAGGTTCGGCTCGCCTGTCTTTAAGAAGGGCTCGTCAAAAGTAAGATATTTAGACTTACAGGCATCCATTCTTTCTAGCTTAGATTAGTCTCGTGCAAACTTCTTGATGAAGGGCATATTAACTCGATCTCTATTTTTCTTAGGGAGTGTCCGAAATTGCTGATGTCTGGTCCATGCCAAGTAGCTAACGGACTCGGAACCAATGCTAGGGGAAGTTCGATCTAAGAAAGGACAGGCAGGCTGAAGTGCTGAGTCGGGCATGGACACTTTCCCATCCGGTTCTAGCCAGCGAAGTGAGCCGGTCTTCCTTATGAGCTCAATTACATCGACCCTTTACCACTACTATCACCAACATAAATGCTAATATCACATTTGCTGATAAACTTCTTCATCAAGAGCAGCTCCCCGAGGGTCACTGTTTACTACGCTATTCTTCCCATTTCGAAAGAGGAGTTCCCAGATACCGCACCACTATTAGTAGCCCTTCCCGCCAAGCCAAGGAAAGAAGCCAATTAGAATCTTAGTGCCTCCCTCTTTGGGAATTAGTCCCTCCTGCTTACCCGCTTTAAAATGTTCACTTCCTGGATGCTGGATAGCTTGTACTAGCCTAAAGGACTGCTAGATTGGAACTCCGGAAGAAAACTAGGCTAGTGAAACATACTTATAGCGTTGTCGCTGGGAAGCGGATAGTTAGACCGAGTTCATAACTTGGCTTTAGGGATGCCGCTAGAACTATATTCGTAGATGTAAATCTCTCATGGTCTTGAGTCACTATATACTTTCTCTTGCCTAGAAAAGTTCTCCTCGCAGAGGAAAATCATAGCCTGGATAATCATAATAGGAATCCGAAGAGGAAAGGAAGCGGGCACAGGCCTTCCTTCTAAGTGAAAGCTCTACCGAGAACTATAAGATGAGGGAGAGAAGAAACCTACACCGCACCCTTTGGGAAGTCCCATGAGTTCACTTGAAAGCTAGTATTTGAATAGGCAAAACCTACTCTGAATCAGCCGCGGATTCCTTCTATAGTTATATAAATTTCTTTTAGAATCACATTTCTTCGTCAACGCTTTCCCAGGAGCTACTTGTGAACGGAACCGAGCTCACTGCCCTAGCCTAACGGGAAGAGAGGAATGCGAAGCGCACCCCTAACCCTACCCTAGTTTGGTTCACTAGTTTCGTTATCCGAGGGTGAAAGCGTAATCTGATCTTTCCTCTGCTCCAACCATTACCACTTCCCTCGGGATTTTTGAGGAAGATTTAGACTCCAATCCCTGTATCAGTTCTGAACTGATTACAGCACCTTCGGAATGTATGGAGGAAGATTGTTCACAGACGGGTCTTGCCTCAAAAGAACCTTCCCTTCAAACCAGAAGAGGGATTGAAGACAAAAGAAAACCATCTGGAGAAGGCAAAGCATCTAGATCACGCAAGTCTGAGGGAGAAGCTTTCTCACCTCCTTCCAGGGGATTCGATAACTATGAGTTCAGTCTTTGGGACACTACCTAGCCTTAGAGTGAAATTAACGTAGCAACGCCCACAAATAGAAAGAAAGAGAGTGAACATTTTCCTTTTACGTAATTCTTTCTCGCTTAGTGGGAACAGGTCTTTAGTGTTTCAGCTCACTGTTTTCCCGGAATGGCCTATTTGAATGTCTAAAGAGGGAGTTTACGGGCTCTGTAGGGTCTCTCTACCTATCTATAGGCTCACTAAACATACTCAAAAGAAAGGGCTTTCTTTGAATATAAATATGAAATCTTCCTTTCCATCTTAGCTCTTATCGAATCGATCTGTATCGCTTTAATCAACTCTATCTGTCTCTTGCTTAGTCCACGAATAGCGCTTTCGTTTTCTTCTTTTTTTAATTAAAAAGAAAATGATTTAGATTTGCTGCTTTTGTTAGCAACTCTTTGGTCATATGTCCCACCAGTCGTCTAAACTGTCTGCCCTTTTGCTTCTGCAATCGGGAATAGATCTGAGGTCAACTGTAAAATAATCAGGTTAAACTGCCGGGTCAACGCTCATCCTGTCTTTCCTTCTTTCTAGGAGCTAAAGGTAGCATTCCGCTTTCCTGACTTGAGGATAGCGTACTGCTTATTTAGTTACGAATAGCACGACTCTTCCAAAGATAAAATATGAGTGAGAAGGAAAGCCCTAAGACCCTTCGGGCGATGATTCTGGGCTTGTGGCCACATTTCTATTAAGGTTTCCCAGCTCTCAATCAAAAGAATATGTGATTCGTTACCGATACCTGAAAGAGTTGCTTTTCCTTGCTTCTTTTCCGATAGCAAGTTGAAGTCAAATCCTCTACAAATTGACCCTTTTGCTGGGAGAGGATGTGCTAAAGGGATAGGGATACGAGGGGAGAAAAAAGAATATAGAGGATTCACAAAAAGCACAATCTTTGCTTAACTTAAGATTAAAGGGGACTCTAATGCAAAGAGCGGGATGTGGTCACTTTACCTAATGGGGAAGCTAGTTCACTCATTCGACTAGAGAGAGGGGCTTTTTCGAAAGGCTATCAACGTTTGTTTACGTATATAGATAGATTGAGTGTGCGTGCGGGGTGTAGGTATACCACTTACGAGAAAGAACCCCAAGTCAGTAAAGTAGTTAACCAAACACAAGTAAGTAGTTCGTCAATCCTTCCTCTGAAGCCTCCCGTTCATTCTTCTTCATTTCATCATGTTTGTTGTGTTGTTCTGTTCTCATAGGGCCCAAGCCCTTCTTAGAAAGCTCTCTTCCTTCTCCTAAAGTTAAGAAAAAAGAAGAATGCTGCTTCTTGATTGAACGAACATTGTAAGAACCTTTCTAACTGACACCCCAGTCATAATGCCACCCACGTCTTTTTTTCTTTTGAACAAGCCCAAATTTTTTGTCCTTTTTTGACATAATAACTGGCAGGTTTCATTAATGAAAAGAAAAGCGGAGGCCCGCCATCTGCTAGCATTGTGGTTTGGAATCGATTCTTTATCAATGGCCCACCCTTTCTTTGAACCTTGTTAATGATCGAACTTAAAGATATGAACTGAGTGCCATTTGATGAGTAACTGAGAACAAGGGAGAGGGATATGGAAAGAATGAAGTAATGAAAGAGGAAGTCATTGCTAGTAGTAACGACTTGTCACGATCCATTGGTTCATATAGAATCCATGTCCTAGGTGTATCAAAAAACATTCTTTTCGCTAAGCGTATATAATAAAATAGAGTGAAAGGGTCCACCCCGAAACCGAGCCAAGGGGGTACTAACTAACAACAGCTGAGTCCTCTCCGAACCGCAGGAGATAGTTGCCCATCATACGGCTCACCAACTTCACTTGCCTCTATGGGAGGCTTGCTCCAGGCAGGTTCGGATCACTTACAATACACGGCTCTACGAAGGAAGGGGTTGGGTTAGAAGCGTTTTCAATATGATTCTTTTCCCGATGAGAAATGCGAGTCTGTTTTGTCCACTTTCTCCATCCCCCTCTATCAAAATGATCAAAAAGGAAGGCGAGCTTGCTTCTTATTCCCGTGTTTGATCTCTTCCATCTCTGCCTCGCTCGTTGTCACCTATGTTGAAGAAAGGTTTGGAACCCTGTAGAGAATGAAGAGGGGCCAAGGATCTTCCTCTCAACAGTGCTTTTCGAGGCTCGACTCTCCCCCCTGAATAAGTAAAGCCCCATTAGCCTGGGCGAAGATGGGGATAAAGAGTAAGGATTGAAGGCCCCTTAGCTCTGCCAGGCACTGGACAGGGGTTACTCTGTAAATGTGTAGAGCCAAGTGTAGTGTGGTGTAGTAGTAGGCACTTCTAGGCCCCTTCCCGCCTACTGGATTACTCCAGTGCTTCGGGTACTACGGACCCTCTGCCATCCATTGCAGCAGAGCCGTTTCATGAGCGGGGGGGCTAAGCGCAGTTCTTTGAATCAAAGGTTGAATGAAATCGATTCTTTTTTAGATATCAAAATCTAAATCGGATAGGATAGATGGATCTATCTTTCTATTCATATATATTACTAAAAAAATGGATTTCTATAGTTAAGTAGCGTAGCAAGGCCCCAAATCCTTGATTTGGCCAGGAAAGACTGCACTGCTTTGGGCCCAGGAAGCGAAGGGAATGAGCTCGGCTGCTTCTCCTCCACACTTCTTTTTCTTCGTGCCCGTTCCGCATGCGCTTCGCGCGCCATTGGCGCTTTGCTCTCCTCTTATTCTTTCATTGGACGGTTCGGATGGACTTCGCCGTTCTTTCCCAACTAAAATAGAAAGGGCTGTATCACATCGAGATGTCGATTCGTTTTCCGCCCCCAATGAGATGGGGAATTTTGAACCCCCTATTTATACTTTCTTTTGGGCCCTTCATCTTTCTGAATCGAAACCCGGCCCGGCTCGCGTCGTTCCAACAACCGGCGGGGAGCACCTCAGTATACGATCGCGCGCAGTAACTGGGAGTCCTATTAGACCTAAGGCCAACTTCAATTCACCAAACCAAGGTTCATCTCGTGTAGTGATTGTGGACTCGTACAAGGATATTGAGTAGACGGTTGATGTATCAGACCCTCTCTTTCGTAGCATGCATTCCCATCCGTGTCGCAACTGATTCGGTAAGCTACGTGTCCGGTGCACGGAGAACTGCCCTCGGTCTCCCAAACTGACTTACTCGTGGCAACCTTCCGGCCGCCCAACAACCTATAACGCTAGTCACTACTCCCACTGGGGCTAGGAAGTAAGCCCCACAACCCAAAGCGGCGAAGAACAAATAGAATTTGCTACAAAAGCCGGCTAACGGGGGTATTCCTGCGTATGAGAACATAGTAATGGAAAAGGTAATAGCCAAAATAGGATTCGTTTTGGCTAGAGCGCCCAAATCAGCTATATATTTGACACGGGTTTGCCGTAATGCTAAAACTATGGCGAATGCATCTATCGTCATTGATGCATAAATAAAGATACCAATTAGTAGTGATTGAATTCCTTCTATGGTTCCACATGATAAACCTGTACGAATATAACCTACATGTCCAATTGAACTATGAGCTAGAAGTCTTTTGACTTTCGTTTGGGCCATGGCGGCCAGTGCTCCTAAGATCATAGAAGCAATGCTGCAGAAAAAGAAGATTTGTTGCAATGTAGCTCCATAAGAACCATAAATAGAAAGACGTGAAATATTAGCAGAAATAGAGATTTTAGGCGCAATAGAAAGGAATGCTGTAACTGGGGTGGGTGAACCCTCATAGATATCAGGTGCCCACATATATAGAGTCAAAAGAGATATGGAGTCTGAAGGGGAGGGAGGTTTTCTTCGGGGCTCGAGAGATGGAATAGATAGGGCCCCACAAGTTTTGAATTCGCCGCTGGGGAATTCACACGAAAGGAAACGAGGAATTCTCAACGAAAAAAGTGCTCTCTGAACCGAACGTGAAAGTAGTTTTCCATCAGACGGCTGTTCCCGTAACTCTACTCTCAACTTGGATTATATATCCAAAAAGGTCCGCTCTCGGCCATTCCACACGCTGCCTAGCAGAGGCGTGGTTATCTGAAGTGGATTCTCTCTTTTGTAGTAGATGCCGAACCTGCTGTGCCCCATTGACTAAGAAGGGGCGGGCGCAGCAGCTACATGGACCCCTTCCTTTCTGTTGTTGCCAGCGCTTTCCCGGGCCGAGCCGGTTTTATTAGAAAGGGCAGGCAAAGCCCGAAGGCTGCTATCCCAATAGGCCAGCGGGCGGAAGGAGGAGAGGGCCCGGCAATCTCATACCACGGCGGTCAAAAAAGCGTGTTCCCTTCAGATAAGACGCACCGTAGGCCATCCTCGGCCTTCTCGATGAAAAACAAATCAAATCTCGATCTCCGAAAGCGTTTTCCTTCCCCCGCCGCATCTCCCTCCCTTCGTCGAGCCTTTCCTTTAATGGTTGGGGGAAGCATTCCCTTATCTGAACTTGGCGGGCATTCTTTCCAGCCTTAGTCATAAATAGGGGTGGGTTTTAACATAGGCTCAAACATGATTTGAAGTGAAGGCCTAGCTACGCCATGCGTTCAATACAAAATTTGGAAAGCTGCAGGGATGACAAAAAGAGGGCGCTTTCCTGTGTTGCACTGAAAAAAAAGGACCTAAGAGAAGAGCGTCTTCTCTTAGGTTTCTTCCTCCCGCGCCCGTCGCCGCCCGGCCCGCGTTAGAGGGGAAGAAGATTAGCAAAGTGGGAAAAGACAGAGGTAGGGGGGCATCTTATTCTCTTCGCGAGAACTTCCGGATCGGAAAAGCATTCGGAACGGGCTCCGCGTTCATTTCGTTGGCAGAAACGATCCAATCCATTCGGGGCTTCGCGGAACCCAAAAACGAAGTCTTTTGACTTGATTGATAGATATAGAATCAATGATAGATAGATAAGAAATAGATAAACGATATATATATAGATATTTTTCTCTAAAAAAAATTGAGAGATAAAGAGCAGACTCCCGCTGGTCCCCTATATCGAACACTCATTCCTATCTATTGATAGAAAGATCTTCGTCAAATACCGCGGACTTTGCTTTTTTTAGTAATTCCTCATATCCAAGGCAGCTTATCACAAGCACCCCACCCCATATAGTTGGGGGGGCTGTTCGCCTTTTGAATCAAACAAAGTAAGTAGTAGGGGCTTCATAGCAACTTTCATTCTAAAGGAAAGCGAAGAACCAACCTTTAGTCAATAGGAGCCCTAATTCCCTCTTTGCGACCTCAGAACTTCAATGAAAGGGCAAACCTCTTAGTCGCCGGGCTGAACGCACCCTTGGTACTTCAATAGGGCGAGCTGCTTGATAATTACTTCTTTCGTTTGGTAGGGCGACGAAAGGCTACTTCAATCGAGGCTGCTAAAGAAGGAAACTCGAGAGGGTCGCCTTTGGAAGCGTTCGCCGGTAACCAAAGCCTCACTCCTTTCCTTTTGATTATGTCGTGACGTTAACTGAATCCAATCCATAAACCCGGAAACGAAACAAAGTTCGTTCCCTTTCTCGTCAAGTAGGTAAAGTAGGCATACGAACCCCTTTGCCTTAGACTCTATTGGAACAAAGCAAAGAAAGGGGCGGAATGGAGAAAGGAAAGGGACAAGGGCGGTCTTGCTTGGCGCGAAGGCTGCTGGTTCGGGGGTAGAGTACAGTACTAAAGGTCCTCGGACTTCCAGGCGGTTTTTCTTTTGGGCAGCTGTTCACCGTTGGATCTCGCCAATACAGCCCCCTATAGTTTTCGTTACCGAGATATCTTTTTTTTTCATTGTTCCCAGGGATTTTTTGGGTAATCAGCTCCCATGCTGCAAACAGTCCAATCTGAACTGAACCTTGTCGCTCTTCTTTCTTTCCTCGCGAGCAGGAAGCACACCAGCAGCGTGCGTTGCGTAATTCTACTGTGTTTTTTGCACTTGACTGGGTGGACAGTTGACCGGAAGAGAACTTCGATTCGCCCGGCCAGCAGGCGGGCGGCGTGCTTATCTTGTGTGACAACACTACAGAGCGAGTGGCTCTTCTAGGCGGGCAGCTGTGTGACAACACTACAGAGAAAGCGGCGCTTTCGTGTAACATGCTATGGTCTCAACGCCCTTACGAGGTAGTGATGAGTTTCACGCGCTCTAAGCCCGGCCCGCGCGCGGTTAGGAAGATTGGCCGCAATCTGAGCGGTACCACCCACCCTACCCTACCACCTATAGGCGGCCGTCCGTCCTACAGCCGCCCGAAAAGGAACTGCAGTGATCTTGAATAGGGATCCTACAGCGATAAATAGAATCCCCATAAAAATACCACTAGATCGAGCACCAGTGATTTCGTATCCGGTCAAAATCTTGGCTAATTGATCGAAGTGGGTAGCTCCAGTAGACCCATAAATCATGGAACAAATAGGGTGGGTAGGCCCAAGCACCACACTACACGTATAGACGCAAACCCCCCTCGTTACCGTACGTGCGACTCTCACCGCATACGGCTCGCACAAAGACTCCTAAATCCATCCCGAGCCTTTTCTTCCACCTCTCTTCTCCAATCCTCGATCAAACTTGCGTTCCCCAGGCGCTATGAAATGGGGGGTCTTTCCTTCGCCTATCGTATGTTATCGGCTTGGCTTCGTCCCGAACCAAGGAGGCATTCTGGCGGACGCATGCGTGTAGGAAGGCCGACGACTACATAAGCTAAAAGACTACGACTACAAGACAAGCCGGAAGCTACTCGTTTCTATTCTTGTTGGGATTGGATATAGATGGGGAATCTATAGATCGTAGTAGTTCGCCAACCTCTCTAACTAACATACGATACAATTTCACTTCACGGCACGGCCAAAAAAAAGAAAGAGCTTCACTCGGTTGGTCTTCCTACGCTGACGAATGCCTATTTTCTCTTCTCTGAAGTCTACAACAAACAAGTGGGAGAGGCAGGATTCGAACCTACGTAGAAAAACTTCAACAGATTTACAGTCTGTCGCTTTTGACCACTCGGCCACTCTCCCCTTCCCGGGCTGAGGCCCCCCTCAATGGGTTATAATTTTAAGAAGGGGGGGCGGCGCCCTGAATCAATCAAATTATGGGAAGGGAAAAAAGATTATTAGCTTAGCTAGCGTTCCGGGAGAATCTAGTCATTTAGTCAGTTCATAACAATCTCTGTAAAGCAAGGGGTAAAGCTTCTACGATAGCTTCCCCCTCATGTAGTCGTCGGCCTTCCCCAGCCCCCCCTTTGTCGCTTCTGGCGAAGCTGCGAACCTACTTAAATAGCTTACGCTTACCAAGCCTAATCTACTAAAAAATAGGGTTACAGCAAGCAAAGCAAGCTTTCCCCCCTCATTTGTTGTGGGTCGCGCCTCACCACAGGCACTGAATGAATGAAATGAGTGGAGATCTTCCTTCCCCCTTGCTAATTACCAAGAACTTCGTTGCCACTAGTGGCGAAAAAAAATTAGACCATCCCACCCAAAAACAACTCGGAGCCTAAAGAGAAGAGAGTTCAGTCTACAAGAAGCTGGCAGAGCTTTTTAGCCATTGGGCCACATCCATCTATCCTACCTAAACAGTAACCCTTTTCTTTCTTGTTCGTTCTTCGAATGACGCTAGTGGAGACTAATTTCTTCCGGCTAATGAAGATACTAGTCCAGTCTTCCCAGTGGATCCTTCTTATTCCTAAGAATTGAACGAACCAAGTTCACCTATACGAGAGTGAGGAATAAAAACCAACAATCAACTTCCCACTTTTGATGTCCCACGATTCTGCTAGTTTAGAAACTAAGGAGAAGGACAGGGGTCGCTAGGTCAGAAAAGCGATAACTAAAAATTCTCCCCAAGTAGGATTTGAACCTACGACCAGTCAGTTAACAGCCGACCGCTCTACCACTGAGCTACTGAGGAAGAACTCCCTTAAGGAAGCCGACTCTCGTTCTTTGGACTAACCTATGACCGAAAAAAAATGAGTTCGTCACTCTTTTTCACATACACCGGGAGAAAAGGTTACGATAGCAAGCCCCTCCCCGGCCGGAGAGCCTCCAGGACAAGTAGGCGGCGATCAACCCATCCACTCTCGAGATTCATATTGATCAATGGATCGCCGCGTCCTGCCAGTTCACTAAGTAGACTCACTCTACCGAGGGGCAACAAAGGCTGGAACTCTTCCTGCCAAAAACAAGGGACCTACTTCTTATCCTAGGAGTTTGCAGGTATGAAAGAGTCCCCTCTCTGTCTGTCTCTCCGAGTTTCTACTACTAAGTAGCACTTCTGCTATTCAATCATAGAATCTCTTCCGATCCAGTTTAAAAAGGTAAGCCCTATATATGTTATTAGAAAAGCGCTAATGCCCTATCTATAGTAAGGGGCCCTTTTCTTTCTCAAAGTCAACTTTCTCGCTTGTTAGTCAAGTTTTGAAGCCCCTATTGAATTTTTTGGGATATTTGAAGAAGCGCCGCAGGTGCTTAACGCCCTATACTATACAAGAGGCTGGTCTCGATCTCGCTTGGTGGTACCCCTCTCGATGATTGTTGACTCAACATTGATTTCGTGCTTGAGTTGGAGGGCTCTCCCCCCATCCATCGAGTCAAGTAATTCGCTATCGGAAATTTTGCCGCCGCCTATCTCATGCCATGCTTCTTCTTTCTCCGAATCGGTTCCTAGTGTCAGTCAATCAAGATTCGCCATCAAGAGAGGGAAGAGCCTTTACTTTAGGTTAAGCCGGTCTCTCATCATTCACGCAATTCCCCCGTCCGATCGCGCGAGTACGCATCCAGTCAGCGCATAGCGAATGAAAAAAGCGTTTATCCTGGATTCTCTTCCTCAATCAAAATGTCTATCAATTGATCCCTATTCATTCGGTCAAAGTCTCCACGGCCTTTTCACGCGCCTCTACTAAGAGATGCACCATGTTGATAGGAATCGGCAAAGACCTTCTTGTACACGTCCTCGAGGGCAATTCATGGCAATCATCACTAGTTTCTCCCGAGGGCATGGTATGGCTTTGTTCTTGGTCTTGTTTAATAGATGTCGAGTGCCGCTTTTCCCCGTCCCAGAATCTCCATCTGCTCTAAGTGGGCGCGAGCCCTTAACGGCCTTATGTCAGGTTGGTTGTTTAAAAGACTGTCTCTTTACCCCTTGCATCTTCATCTTTTCGAAAGCCCAGACCCATTCTTCTGGATCTGCATTAGTCCTATTTCAGGTGCAAAGCCTCTTCAATAAAGACCTCCTTCTTTTCTTTCTCTCCCATTTCTCATTTTGTTGATTGAAAGAGAATAAGCGCTATCCATTAAGTAAAGGGAGGGTTTGCTACAGTGATTCGGGCGGTTGGTGGCCCCTTCGAGAGTTGCGGGTCCTTGCCGCTGCATGAGTGATAGCTCACGCTCAAAACTCCTCCGACACGAGTCCTAGTCGTTGCGCTGCGGTCCGTTTCCCGACTGCGCTTGCGCGATTTGCACTTCTGATTGGTTTCATCCATCATCCCCAACCCTAATGAATGGACTATGAAGGGGTCAGTCAAGCGGTTCGGGTTTTCGGTCGGTTCTTGTTCGCCTGCCCCCCCTCATAGTCAATTAGTGGGTAGGGTGGTCAACTTAGAGGGCGACCGCCTCCTCTTCAGACGTGTCCTCGGCAACCTGGCGGTTCTTCGGTCTCCGCTTTTGGGGGCGGGAGTGCTTGGTCGCTGGGGTTTCCTTTTCCTCAACCAATTCGGTTGTGTCAGCCGGTCTAACATTTTGTTATGAGCTGGCTGGACAAAGATGGATTGAAGGTCAGATAGATTTGAGTTCAAGTGGCACAGGACCTTCGATCGACCATAGGGCGTATTCTACCCTTACCGAATTCATTCTATTGAAGCGTAACGTAAAAAGCTCCTTCTCATCTTGCATTTCTTTGGTTTGGAAGTTCCAGAAGGTTGTCTGTGGATTTCTAACAAAGGAAAGCCCCTACCCTAATACTATGCCATTTGATTGATTAAAGTTCCGTGCTGCTCACCACTCCTCGAGGCCAAGGACGGGGTCGAACCGTCATTCCAGGA
>JANUWF010002980.1:0-97613 GCA_026120185.1 Voacanga thouarsii
TGCTTTGTCATCAATCAAAAAGAAGCATAGCAAACGGAGAAATATTATGCAATTAATAGACATTAGATAGACAATAGGCGGGATAGAGAATTTAACTTAAACAAGTATCGATAATTATCCAAACACATAAATGTAAATGACTGAAAATAAATTGTTCAACGGGTGCAAAAAATAAGTTGTTTATCAGCCCATTGTGCTGCCCAAGTAAACGAGTCTAGGAAATATTGATCGTTTCGGACTTGGATCTAGCCCCTTCCTTGAAAAATGACCAGCAATTCTATTAGACTTGCGCTTTACAACCACATGCTTTTGTCTTTTCCGGAAGGTTTGGGCTTGGGAGAAGGAATAGGAATATCCGTCTTACGAACGGGAGAATGTCTGTGGAGATGGTACAAGAGAGGGTTCGGGAGAAGGAACCTTGACATCTACGAGCGGTTCGACCTTGTCCCTACGAAGATTGTTCATCCTTGTCATGATCAGATTTAGAGGTAGAAAGCTTAGCAGAATTTTCAATGACAGAAATTCTGTTCTCTAAGATTTTGATTTCTGAGCTAAGAGATTCCAATTTCTCTACAAAAGAACTGATTGCACTTAGAATATTCTCAGAAAGGCCAGAGTCAGGAACAGTTTCTTCCTCATCAATTTTTCTTTTGGTCCCTGACTTCCCTTCTTCCTTGATCTTTATCAAATTTTCCCTTTCTTTTCCAACAAATTCTCTCAACAATTTCCACGAATTTCCCTCCCTAACATACCCCATCTTTTCAAAGGAGTCATAGATGTAAACATTTGTTCTTGAGGGATCACAAGTAACAAAATTTAAATCAATATTGAAAAATATGAAGAATTTGGTCAATAAATTTCCAAACGGAAGAGCTTTGCTAGAAGTATTTCTAGACTGCAACATTAACTTTATTGCCAGAAATCCAAAGTTAATCTATCTCCCCTCAGGTAAGGCTAACATGACCACCATTTGAAGTATGCTAATAGAGGTCTTATGACCGGAACTAGGTACAACAATGGTAGATACCATATGATGAAGGATTCTATCCAATCCGTTCAACCATTTAGAACTGCGATTTCCAGAGTTTTCAAAGCTTTTTCTACCAGTAAACAACTTCTCAAAATTTTTCAGATTAAAAATTTCATTTCCTTCAGGAAATTTGATCAACTCAAAATACTGAAACCCAGCATCACGAACATCACATATTCTATTCAGCATTCTATGGTCAAATTCAAAATCTTTTCCTTTCACCCTTGTTACATACCACCTAATCATGAATCCTCCCTCTGTTTCTTCTAGTTTACCCTTTCTCAAATTTGCATAAAATTCCCAGACTAAAGAAGCGTAGATTTTCTCATCAACTGATAGCAAACTTCCCCATCCGACATGATCAAACATATCCAGAATATTCAATAAGTTCAAAAAAGCTGAGTGGTTTACTCGATAACCAGAAATAATAGTTCGATTTCTAGAGACCCAATCATTGCATTCAGATTCACATTTTGAGTCGAGAAATCGGTGTACCTGATTTGCAGAACTCAGTTATTCGGAGGATGATTCAGACGAATCATAATGAGAAGCCGAGAAGTGAGGCTGAGGAGAAGCTTCTTTAGCTTTGCCCTTTGATGAACCGGAAGTCACTTTCTTTTTCACGGGAGATGATTTCTGCCCCTTCTTCGGTTTTGGAATGGTAGATTTAGTTTTTGCCATTGAAAGATTTAAGCTTTTTCAGGGCATTTTCAGAGAAGAAGAGCACGGAGGAATTATTTTGGAAGAAGAACAGTTTTAAGGGTTTTGAATGAGAGAAAAACCAGAAAGCTTTGAATGTCTATGACAGTATGAGAACAAAGTGCCTTGGAAACATATGTTTTTCTAAGGAGTTTTGAAAAACGCACAAACTATTTTTTGAAACTCAAAATTTGGAATAAAAGAATATTAAGCATTGATTTTGGAACAAGACCAGGTCCGAAATCAACATCCAAAAGAGTGTTTTCCTGAAATGCATTTTGGATGTAGGAATTGGATTCTAGCACTGCGTCCAAAACAAAGAACGAGGTATTTTGGATGTAGAACTTTGTTTCCAAAACCATTTCTCTTCACAAATCCTGCACAAGAAAGACTTATACCACATGGTTAGTTTTCAAATTCTTGTAATTCCCAAACCTCTTCTTAAGTGGTTGAATCTTTCCTCAGCTAGAGGTTTAGTGAAGATATCTGCTAGTTGTTCATCCGTTGAGACATATTCAACACATACATCTCCCTTGAGTACATGGTCTCGGATGAAGTGATGTTTGACTTCAATATGCTTTGTTCTCGAATGCTGCACTGGATTTTTTGTTAGATTGATAGCACTTGTATTATCACACATTATAGGTACACAATTAAAATTTAGATTAAAATCTTGCAGAGTATTCTTCATCCATAAGATTTGAGCACAACAACTTCCTGCTGCAATATATTCAGCCTCAGTGGTGGATAATGATACGCAAGCTTGTTTTTTACTGTGCCATGATACCAGTGAGTGTCCAAGAAATTGACAATGGCCACTAGTACTTTTTCTTTCAACTTTACACCCTGCATAATCTGCATCAGTATATCCTACAAGATCAAAAGTGTTAGTACGTGGATACCATAATCCAAAATCATGTGTCCCAATTAGATATCGAAGTATGCGTTTAACTGCACTTAAATGTGATTCCTTTGGACAAGATTGAAATCGAGCACAAAGACATACTGAAAACATGATATCTGGTCGACTAGCAGTAAGATATAGTAGACTTCCAATCATACCTCTATATTTTCGTTCATCTACCTTCTTACTGTTTTCATCTTGGTCAGGTCTTATGGACGTACTCCTAGGTGTGCTGATTTCCTTTGCTTCATTCATTCCAAACCTTTTGAGCAACTCTTTGGCATATTTTGCTTGGTTTATGAAGATTCCATCTTTAGTTTGCTTAATTTGCAGTCCGAGAAAGAAGTTCAATTCTCCCATCATACTCATTTCAAATTCTTACTGCATTGTCTTAGCAAACATCTTACACAAGGAATCATTAGTAGTGCCAAAAATAATATCATCAACGTAGATTTGGACAATCAGTAAGTCACCAGAACAATCAGATTTGATGAATAAGGTATTATCAATTAAGCCTCTAGAAAATCCTTTTGAGATTAAGAAACTACTAAACCTTTCATACCAAGCTCTTGGAGCTTATTTTAACCCATAAAGAGCTTTAGAGAATTTGAAAACATGATTTGAAAAAAACTCATGAGTAAAACCAGGTGGTTGTTCAACGTACACTTCTTCTTCAATAAATCCATTTAGGAAAGCACTTTTGACATCCATTTGATAGATCATGAAATTTTTAAAAGATGCAAAGGCAACTAACTTTCGTATTGATTCTAGTCTAGCAATAGGAGTGAATGTTTCATCATAGTCAATGCCTTCCTCTTGATTAAATCCTTGAGCTACTAATCTAGCTTTGTTTCTAATTACAGCCCCATTTTCATTAAGTTTATTTCTAAAAACCCATTTTGTTCCAATAACAGGATGATCATGCGATCCAGGAACAAGTTTCCAAACCTGATTTCTTTCGAATTGATTTAACTCTTCTTACATGGCAATAATCCAAAATTCATCATATAATGCAATATCAATGCTGTTAGGTTCAATATTTGAAAGAAGAGCAAAGTTGTCGATAAAATACCGCCGAGTTTTAACTCCTTGGTTTGGATCTCCAATAATTTGCTCCTTTGGATGGCCAGATTTGTATTTCCAATCCTTTGGAAATTGATGGTTTGCAGAAACTTCAGTTTGTTTTCTCTCTTGTTCTTTCTGCAATTCTTCAATTTCCTCTTCTTTTGCATGAGTGTCTAATGATGGAGCTTTAACTTGATCTAACTTAACTTCATTTGAATTTCCTACATCACCGTCATCTCTTTTTGAAGTATAAATGTTAGATTCATCAAATACAACATGCACAGATTCCTCCACACAAAGTGTTCTTTTATTGTATACTCAATAAGCTTTCTTGTTGGAAGAATATCTAAGAAATATAGCCTCATCGGACTTGCTATCAAATTTTCCAAGATTATCTCTTGTATTTAGAATGAAACATTTACATCCAAAAACTTTAAAATAAGAGATAGAAGGAGTTTTGTCAAACATAAGTTCAAAAGGAGTTTTTCTTAAAAATGGTCTTAACATAACTCGGTTTATTGTATAGCATGCTGTTTTAACAGCTTCCGCCCAAAAGTATTTTGGAAGAACATTTTCACAAAGCATTGATCTAGCCATTTCTTGCAAGGTCCGATTTTTCCTTTCAACAACACCATTCTGTTGAGGAGTTTTAGCTACTGAAAAATTATGAAAGACTCCATTTTCATCACAGAAGTGAGTAAATTCGTTGTTATAAAATTCTTTTCCATTGTCACTTCTAATAGAAATCAGTTTGCATTCAATCGAGTTTTTGGACGCGCTTAATCAGTTTTGAAAATTCAGTAAAGGCTTCATCTTTTTGTCCAAGAAATAATGTCCAGGTAAATCTAGAAAAATCATCAACAATTACATATGCATATTTTTTACCCCTAAGACTAGCAGTCCTCATAGGTCCAAATAAATCCATATGAACTAATTCAAGTGGTTTTGAGGTAGAAATCATTTTCTTTTGTTTAAAAGAGGTTTTGATTTGCTTTCAAAATTGACATGCATTACAGATTTTGTGTTTATCAAATTTCATTTTTGGAAGCCCTCTAACAAGTTCTTTTGAGAATAGTTTGTTTAACAAATCAAAGGATACATAACCTAATCTTAAGATAGCCATCATTGTCATGTATGGATAGACATCTAATTCCATTAGCTACAAGGTCATTGAGATAAAACACATATACATTTCCCATGCATTTGGCAGTAAAGATGGTTTCAAGATTTCCACTATCAAGTATAGAGCAAGAATCTTTTTCAAAAATAACTTTGCAATCATTGTCACAAAGTTGGCTAATGCTGAGCAGATTATATTTTAAATCATCAATAAGTAAGACTTACTTTATAAATGTTAAGGAACCTTTACCAATATTACCAATGCCGAGAATCTTCCATTTCTTCTTGTCTTCAAATGTAACAAATCCTTCATTTGTTGTCTGAATATCTTTTAACAAAGCTGCATTTCCAGTCATATGTCTTGAACAACCACTGTCTAAGAACCACTTGGTAAAGCTTAAAGACCGTGCCTATACATAAGAAGAAGAGATGATTTTTGGTACCCACACTTTCTTGGATCCATGAAGGTTAGTAACATTTTCTTTGATTTTTCAAAAGGTAGCTCCACCGAATTCCACTTTTCTTTTAACAAGACATCTTGAAACTATGTGTCCAGGTTTTTCACAATACGTGCATGCCTTGTATGTGCTATAAGTAGGTTTAGCAAACTGAAACTTGTTCTTTTTGTAGTTATTCTTATGTTCATGTCCTAACCCACTTTGATTTCCCGTGAAACTAAATTTGGGCTTGCAAATTTTATCTTATCCTCATGTTTATATTCTAAGCCACTTTGATTTCTAGTATAAACAAATGCGGGCATGCAAGTTTTGTCATTATCTTCATGTTTATATTCTAAGCCACTTCGATTTCCAGCACAAACAACTGCGGGCATGCAAGTTTTATCTTTATCCTCATGGTAATATCCTAAGCCACTTCAATTCCGGATTGCTTTTACCATTTGTGAATTTCGCAATGCAATTGGTAAGATCATTTACTCTAATTTTCATATCATCAAATGTGCTAACCATGCATTCAAGAGTTTGAATTTTATTACATAAGTTTTTATTTTCCGAGAGATGCAAAAAGCAAGATAGTCATGATCACATCTTTCTCAATTATAGCACACGTATGTGTTTCAAGAGATATTTCGTAGACATTCGAACAAAGCTTCATTTTCTTTCATCGGACAATTTACCTTCAACTTTAAATCTTTATTTTTTCCGGATAGTTTTTTTAATTCATAAAACATATCATATAACAACTCATTAGGATCAGCATGCTTTTCAGTCATTGATGTATGTGAATTAGACATGCATTCCGATGTTGAAAAGTTTACCTCGTTTTCTAAAGCCATGAAGCAAATGTTGGCGAGTTTCTTCCTCGGATTCTTCATTTAAGTCCCAAGCTCCCATCAATCCTTTAACTTTCTTGACTTTCAGGTCTTTCCTCTTCTTAGACACTTTTCCTTCCTTTCCTTTTGCAATCGGACAGTCCTGCAATTAAGTGTCCGTGCTTTTACATTCAAAGCATTGAGGTTTGCAGTCGGAGGTTTGTCCTTTCTTTCTTATAAGCTTCCTTTCTCATTTGTAGTTTCCTTTAAACATCCTTCTAAATTTTTTTGCTATGACATATAAATTTTTTTTTCAAAAATATCAAGGGCTACAAATTCGAATTTAGCGAGATCAATAAATGCGTACCTGTATTCTGGCTTTAATAACGGCAGAGACTCGTGCTGATAACGTGTTATAAAATTAGGGTAGTGTTAGAATAAAATCTACACACTACACACTAAGAAAATTCTAACTATTCTTTGCACAAGAATTTCTCTTCAAACTTCTCTCTTTCTTTCTCTCACAATTCTTTCTCTAATCTTTCTTTCACTAATCTTTCTTTCACAAAATAATGGTGTATTACAAGCTTAGAGCATAGCTCTATTTATAGAGCTCTAACTAGTGGAATACATCATGGCATACATCATCTTCAACTAATCTCAATTAATGGTGTCTCCACTAAATGGTGGACATCCATAAAAATCTTCTAATAATTCACATAAATCCATAATTAGTGGAGCCTCCACTAATTAATGGAGATTCCAATAATTCATAACATATCTCACTTTTTTCCTTGAATGAGTTTTCCAGTAGAAAAGACTCTTATTTCAACTTTGCAAACCAATCACTCTTCTGGAAACAAAATAGAAGTAGAAGTTAGAAAGACTATTCTATTTCATACTATTTTCCCATACTGAGTATGCTACAAGGAGAACGAACCCAATTCCACCAACATTTTTTCCCCAGGCAAAGCATTTCCAGCAATCTCCTTGGACAAGCCAACTAGATTTTCTTTTTCTTTTTTTTTTGAGGTTTAGATTATAAGTATTTAATGGGTACAAAAATGACTTCATTTACTGCCTAACCAATCCAAATAAATATCCTCTAAATTCTTGCACAAAACTCAATATATTTCTGCATTTTCGAACTTCATTTTCCTTCGCATGAAGTAAACTGTTTGTCTGTGTTTACTAAATCATGCATTCTTGTACTTTCATCAAGTTAATGGGGGGGGGGGGGGGGATATTACAAAATTATTATCTTAATTTTAAAATTTATTTCACTTCGAGAAATTATGAGAAAACAGTCTCACGATTTATTTTGGAGAAAAAATTCTATTATTTTTTTCCAATTAAAAACATGCGTACTGATAAATAAAACAAAGAGTAATCCAACAAAAATGAATACATATCACTCACGTGTTTTATTAATAAAGGGTAAAAGTGTCATTTTAAGTTGATTAACTATTTAATCTGTCTTAAGAAAGACAAAAAATTATTTTTTTCCCTTTCTTTTCGTCCATCAACTAATTTTTGGGAGAAATATTACATTATTTAGTCCTTAAAATTTAGAATTTATAATATTTTTGTCCTTTATAATTTTTTTGGATCGTTATAATCCCTAATGATGTTATAACCTATCAAATTGTTCTTAACTCTCTTTTTTTATATAAATTCTGATAAAAAAAAAAACTATTGCAGTTGCATGTGATTAATTGATATGCTTATCTTATCCTTAAAAAAAAAAAAAATTACGTGCAATTGCGATAAATTTTTTTAGTCCAAATTTACACCTGAAAAATAAGTTGAGGACTACTTGGTAAGTTATAATATCATTAGGAATTATAAGGGCAGAAAAAAAAATTATTACAAATAAAAACATTATAAATTTTAAACTTTAAGGATCAAATAATTTAATTTCCTTTTTTTTATCCACAATGTTTTGTCCCAACTATCTCCTGTAAGGCAAAATTTGACAGAATGGACTCCAATAAGCAGACTTTTTAAACCTCTTCCTCAAACGCGCCATAAGATAGAATGATGTCAATGAAGTTTGGCAACCCAAAAGCTCCAAAGGGAACTAAGTTAATAATAGGTTACTACAAAGGTCCAAAATTTTCAAACTTTTATATCTATAAAATTGTTATTCGACACTTTCTAATTGCATATTACTCCTTAAAGACAAGTACGCTAGTCTTAAAATATTACAAATTTGGAAAAAAATCCTCCAGTAAAACTATTATAAGATAAATCTAACTCTCCAAAAATTGAGTAGTTTTCAATTGTTATAAGTATTAGTATTTGTTGACAAGTAAAGTATTAGAACGGCTGGATAATCGGACAGCAGACAACCGTTGGGTGATTTAACCAGTCATCCAAGATCAGCCAATTTAAAATATAGTTTATTGATTAGAAATATCCAAACAAAATTATTTCCAAATAAGATAACGGTACTGAAATATTCTAACCATGACAAAAGGAGAGATAAACTCTACTGGTAAATTTTAATATTTGCAGGGCTATTGTTTTTAATGAGTAATGCGGTTATCAGAAAGCGTAGAAAAAGAAGCTTTTGATTATGAAGGTTTGAAGGTATTGAATCTTGATATTATTAGTTTGGCCCTATGATGGCAAAACTTTAATATAATTTTAGGAAGATAATCACAGGCATGTTGATTAGTGTCAATTCCACTAGATTTTGCCATGTAAGATGAGGTTGATATAAAAATTGTGGGAAAAAAGAATAGTTGATGAACAAGAAGAAAGGAAAAATATTTTTTGATTTGTTATAAGACAAATTAAATAATTAGCAAATCTAAAATGACATTTTTTATCCGTTTAAATAAAGAACGTAAATAGCACATGTTTACTTCTTTTAGATTATGCCATATAGGAAGTAGTTAGTAATATAAGTTAAAAATAATAATAGTAATAATAGTAATTCATAGATGAAAGAGAAAGGAAAAAGTTTTGGGCTTACTTAATGGACTAACTTTGTTAATTATTCTTACATGTTTGCGCAAAATGAAAGCGCCGAGTAATTAAGGATTACTGGTGGCATTACAAATTTGCCACATTTGAATGTGTTGTCTTACAAAAGGGGAGCCGATGAGACTAGTGATCGGCTATTCTTTCGATAACATAAATAATCCAATAGAAAGATGAATGTGTAAACCGAATCTTTTAAAAGACGTGGGTTCCCTGAACTTATTATAGAAAGAATCCAAAAAAGCAAGAATATTGCATGCGGAAGCCAATTAGGACTGAAATCAGTGTATTTAGATTGATCTTGATAAAATGAACGAATATAGAAGTACTAGAATTTGAAAACTGAAAAAATTAATAGCCTTGTAGATGTGTTTGTGGGTGTCTTTTGTTCTAGGAATCCTTGCCCTTTTTATACTTGTTGTGGCGTGGTTGCTGACTATCCGATCGTGGAGAAAATCTCGCTTCATGGCTCATCTTTGGCAGTTAGGAATAGATATACTTTGCTAATCGTGCCGAGATATGGGGACAACGATTCATCGGCTTCTGGTTTTGATGTTGACCTGGTACGTCAGTTGAAGAATTTCCTAACATCATCATCGGCTCAAAATTACCATTGCAACGGATCGGTTAAAGTTGACGTCAACACATGCCTCCTCGAGTCTCGTTGCTTTGATGGCATGAACAGGTGAAGTGACGAGAATCATACCACTTTTAATTCGTAGTCGTTCTTTTCCTTACAAAGTTGGAACGTCTCGATCGTTGTAGAAGGTTTCTGACTCATCGGCTTTGAAGCCTGCGAATGGCTAGTCTTTGAATTTTACTTTAAATAGCTGTGGTTTCCATTACTCCTCCTTCACTAATACGAAATCCTTCTCTTGAGAAAACTCTATCTCGATCAGACTTCTATCATTCTTGTGAATTTCTACAACATCCCCTACACTTCTCTGATTAACGATCTCTGAGTTTCCATGGCGACTCCAATTGATTGTACCCCCATGGCTCCAATTCAAACCGAGACTGACCTGTATGCCTTGGGTCCTCGGCTACTACCGACGGGAGTCTCCATCGATCATTTGCAGTTTGCCCATCCGTTTCGTCCTTCCATTGAATTGAGAAGAATTTTCTACTACCGGTCTGCTATTTTCCTTCCACCATTGGCCGTGTCCCTTAAAGAATTACAAAGAGTGGCATAATCATTGCCACGCTACTTTTGGTGCCCTTTGGAATTAGTGGGGGCATTCGCAATGCCATTATGATGTCCGACTTCGACATGGCGTTTGACCACAACCTTTTTGCTGCTGTTTTGCCGTTTTGGTCTTAAGCAATCAACAGCTTCATATTCCTCCATGGGCTGTTTTCCCTGACTATCTTGGACATCTGCACCATTCTAGGCTTCTGATGCGATGGGGATAAGATTTCTGTGCCCTTTGGGATCAATAGGGGCATTCGCAATGCCATTTTGATGTCTAACTTCGACATGGTGTTTGACCGTAACCTTTTTGCTGCTATTTTGCTGTTTTGGTCTTAGGCAATCAACAACTTTATATTCCCCCATAGGTTGTTTTCCCTGACTATCTTAGACATTTGTATCATTATGGGTTTCCGATGTGATGGGGATAAGACTGTTCTCGAACTCTCCACATTGCGCCGTAAACCTCCCTATATGTTCTATGGTTGACCTGTTTTCCTCTCCAGAGAATGTTTAGAACTCAGGCAACTTAAATCCTCATGGTAGTACTGCTATAGAATCCACCCACTCGGGATACGGCTTCTAATAAACTAGTTGTTCCCTGATTTGTCAACGTAACGCTTCTGTCATTACATTGACATTGGCTGATGGTATTGGCTATCAATTTTGCATGGGGGGACTTAACATAATTGGCCGAGAAACCTATCCTATGAATGAGGTCATCTCAGAGTATCCTACTCCCTGCATCGAATAAGCTGTTGCTATGGCAGGATACGTGGAAAGGGCAGTTGTAGCATAGTTCTGTGGCCCTCCATACGGGGAACAAAAACTCCTATTGGGAGCTATCGTCTAGTCGTAAGGTACCTGCACCCCCATTGGTGCCTGCACCCCTGTGACCGGGTATAGTGGGTTCTCCTTAAGAAAGGTTTTGCATGAGCCGTGCCTTATACAGTTAATCCCAGAGTCCCTTAGTGCCCCCGGGCATCGGATATGATTGCTCCCGGCACAGCAATTGTACTGACCCATAGGATGGTACACTAATGATCGAGGTAGGAGGGTAAATAACTGCCTGAGGTATCCCGTGAACATTTTACCTCTATTCAAAATTATGGAGTTTGTTCTGGAGTAGCGGCCAGAATACTATGGCAAATTGGGGAATAAGGCTCTAAATGAGTTTACATGTACATTGCTCTATAGCCTATCGTATGATAGTTAAAGACGCAGGTGATAATTGAAACACCTGGGGGGAAGACGAGGACTGTGCTCCCTGTTGCTCAGAGAGGGTGACCTAAGTATTACTGGACGTCATAGCTGAAGGATCAAAAACTCCCCATAAAGCTCGAACTGTAAGCCGATCGGGAGAGTTTGATAAAGGCCCTGAGGACTGCTGCGAAGGATTTGACATAATGCGTCCTGAATGCAGTTGCATGCAACAACTACCTTTAGTCCTACTGGGCGTACCAATTTATGTTACCTTACAAAAGGAGAGCTGATGAGACTAGTGATCGGCTACTCTTTCGATAAATATAAATAGTCCGATGGAAAGATAAATGTGTGAGCCGAATCTTTTAAAAGACGTGGGTTCCTTAAACTTACTATAGAAAGGGTCCAAGAATGCCGGAATATTGCATGTGGAAGCCAATTAGGACTGAACTTAGTGTATTTCGATTGATCTTGCTAAAATGAATGAATACAGAAGTACTAGAACTTGAAATCAAAGTAAAATGAAAACAGAAAGTTGGTAATAAAGGAATAAGGAAAAACATCTGAGAACTTAAACCAAAGCTGTAAAGAAAGATAAAGACTAAGAAAATGCAGAAAAATGAATTGAAAATTGAAAAAATTGATAGTTTTGTAAAAATATTTGTGGGTGCCTTTCGTTCTGGAAATCCTTGCCCGTTTTATACTTGTTGTGGCGTAGTTGCCGACTATCAGATCATGAAGAAAATCTCGCTTCATGACTCGTCCTTGGCAGTTAGGAACAAAAATACTTTGTCGACTGTGTTGAGATATAGGGGCAACGATTCATCAGCTCTTGGTTTTTATGTTAATCGGGTATGTCGGTTGAAGAATTTTCTGACGTCATCATTGGCTTGGCAAAATTCATATTGGCTTCGACTCAAAGTTATCATTGCAATGGATCGGCTAAAGTTGACGTCAACAGAATGAAAGTTAGTTGGCTCCCATTCTTCTCCTTCGCTTTCCCTCTAAAAAATTTAATCTGAATGCCTAAACACTTCTCTGTCCTTTTCCCTTCCATTTAATTCCTTTAGTCCATGCAATGTAACTTTGCAAAACCTTTCAATAACACCCTGCCCTTAGTTTCCTACAAGTTCTTCTTTAAAATTCTCTGTAATCTCTGGTGAAAATGGACAACAAAGGGGGAAAAAAAAAGGGCACTAAAGGGAAGGGAAAAGAAAAATAGGGTATTTAATTGGAATAGCCCTTTTTAGGGTCATTCCACATCAATTGGCCCAATTAGTGGAAGATGGCCAATCTTCATTTTGTTGGATCGATCAAATATGGGATATAATTATTGACTCCAATAATTACGATTAAGCTACAAGTGCAGTTACGTTCTTTTAGTAGAATAAAACATAATTAATAAATTATTTTTGTTGATAAAATAATTTATTGGAGTTTAGTCTAATTGTATCCGGTTAGGTCCTTTCAGTGGCTCCTAATTATGGGACAATAATAAATTATAAATATTTATAATTTATTAATAAAAATCATAGGAAACCAAAAATCATATTTGAGATGGAATAAGATAAGTGGAAATAGTTATACCTAACTATACTTTTCTTATTCTATCAGGATTCATATTTTGAGGAAGAGTCAACTATATATATTAGTTTATGTCTCTATTTTCGATATACGTAAAAAATAACGTTCTCTCAATTTTTGTGTGACTCCATTCTCAACAAAGAGAGAAAGAAAAATACGATTAGCAATTTTCTAGTCCCGGAGATTACACTAAAGAAGGCTTGGGGGTCTGGAGTATTATCAGAAGGCCAAAGCTTCAAGAATCATATTGTTGAAGACAATATCTATAAAGGTATTATTCGTTTTCACGTACTCATAGGATTTAATCTGGTTGACACATAAGTATATCGATCCTATAACTAACAATTGGTATCAGAGCCTGATTTTGATATGTGTTTATATGTTAAAATTAAATCTTTTATGCATATATTTAGTTGAGCGGTGTAAGAATAATGCATTTATGTTCATGGTGAATGATTTGATTAATTCTGTTCAAAATAATTTTATGGTCATAGTTTTTGACTTGGTGAATGTGTATAAGTATTATCGAGTCATATAACAAAAAAGGTGGATTACGTTTCCATGTTTTCATTTTAAGTGATTATTATTATTATTATTATTATTATTATTATTATTATTATTATTATTATTATTATTATTATTATTATTATTATTATTATTATTATTATTATTATTATTATTATTATTATTATTATTATTATTATTATTATTATGTTGTTGTTGTTGTTGTTGTTGTTGTTGTTGTTGTTGTTGTTGTTGTTGTTAAAAAAATGTAAATAAATTCATTTGGGTAATGGAGCTATTTGCCAATCACCGAAGAAGAATTTGCCGCAAAAGAATTTATTTTGGCCAAAAGCAAGCGCACACAGAAGATTTCTTTGTGCTATTCGTTGAAGGAAGATTTCTTGGTGCTATTCACTGGAGTTGTTTCTTGGTGTAGGGCTGGCCCATTACTAGGCCAGCAAATCCAACAACCTAATGGATAAAGTGGCCTAAAGCTGGCCCGTAGCCAAATGATTGGGCTGGCCAATGTGGCCCAGCGGTAGGGCCTGCAGCCTAGTGGCTAGGCTAGCCTAGTAGGCCACGCACCAGTGGCCCAAAGGCTAACAGGCCACTTCCTTTAATATAAAGGGGAGGGGGGAGGGGGGGGGAAGGAGTTCTTATTGGCTTTACTGGGTTTTAAACCCAGGTCGTGGGCATGAATGGCAAGAGTCTTAACCACTACTCTATTACAGATCATGTGATTTATTTTTGCTGCAACAAATTAATATTGTAGAAGATTGAAGAGTTGGCTATTTTGTTAGCAAATTAATTTTTCCGTTGTAATTGTGCAATATTATATCTTGTGTCTAGGTTGGCTATAAATTTTTTTTTTTTAATTTTATAGTTTTTACTATTTAATTTTGATTGAATTATATATCATTTATGTTAACATGTCATATAGTTTGCATTAACACCGCTCTATGTACTATTTAGTTATGTATAAATAAATTAATATTTTTTATTAAATTTAAAAATAAAATTTAAGTATAAAATGGTTAATTTTAATTAACCTTAGGCCTTCCCTATTAGCCCATTAGTAAAATTAACATTTGCTTCGTGCCATTTTAAATGGTTTCCCTATAGGAAGACTACGTTTTATTGGTTACTAGATTGTGTATCAAAATTTTAATTATTTTTTTAAGTTTAATTCATTCATAATTAAACTATAGGTGATGTGATTGGATTGGAAACTTTATATATATAAAAAAAATTGAATATGGGGGTTATACTTAAATCAAAGACATTATAAGGACTTCCTATAGAATATACAAATAATGTCTGTGATGGCTAAAATATTAACAATACTAAAACTAATATTGTATTTAGATGCAAGATATATTAATTTTAGTGGAATAATCTAGGCCTAACTATAAGTTATATTGTTATCTCCTATAGAGGTGTATATTACTTTGGGATTTTAGGTTGTAGATCTTAACTTAACTATAAATTACATTGTTATCTCCTATAGAGGTGCATGCTATTGTAGAGTTTTAGGTTATCATATTTTGATGGTAATTTTTATTACTACTTAAAATATTATCATATTGATCATGCATCATACTATAATATTTTATATTGATCATGCATCATGATATGATGAATGGCTTATATGTTTTATTTTATTTAATTTTAGAAAAATGACTTCCAACACTTTATCCGTAATTTTAACACAGAACCAACTAGTTGGAGAAAATTTTATTGATTAGAAACGGAACCTCATAATCGTACTCACTGTTGAGAAGCTCAAATACGTACTAACTGAACCATATCCTGCTAAGCCTACTAAACAGTCCACGTGTGAATAAAAGGAAGCTTATGATAAGTGGTTGAGTTCTGATGAGATGGCTCGCTACTACATTTTGGGATCTTTGTCTCAGCCTTAAACATTTGTGTGGTTCTTTGTTTGAATAAGAAGCAGCTAGGAAAGAATATTAAGATACTTTGATCAGATCGAGATGAAGAATATCTATCCCATGATTTTAGATCTAACTTATTAGAAAATAGGATTTTATCCCAACTAAGTACACCTAGCACTCCTCGACAAAATGGAGTAGTAGAAAGGAGAAACATGACCTTGTTAGACATGGTCAGAATAATGCTAGGCTTCTCTACACTCAGTACATTTTTTTAGGGATATGCTATACAAACTACAACATATATATTAAATATGGTTCCATCTAAGTCTATCCCAAAAACTCCATTGGAATTATGGAATGGGCGGAAGCCTAATTTAACACATATCCGTATTTGAGGTTGTCTTGCATATGTGCTAAAGGGAAAGATGGATAAAATAGAATTATGATCAAATTTATGTCTGTTTGATGGGTATCCCAAAGGAGTAAGGGAATACTACTTCTATAATTCTCAAGATAAGAAAATATTTGTAGGTACAAATGCAATTTTCTTAAAAGACAAGTATATTGAAGAATATGGATCCAATAGTAAGGTTATTTTGAAAGAAACGAAGGGAAATAATCTCAAGCAAATGGTTACAGAAAACTATACTCAAGATTCACGTAGTGGATTCGTATCTATGCCACTTAACATGCCAGATTCTAGTAGGAGAGAAATAGATGTTATGCCTTCTATACCCACTAGCCCTTCGACACATAGAATGGAAGAACCTCCTACCCCTGTTTAAAATCCAGTTGTTGAAGAATCAATAGATCTGGTTCCAGTCAACGAGGAGGAGGAAAGTCCAATCATCCAAAAACCTCCACAGCTTAGACGTAGTGGGAAAGTCATTCGATGTCCCTCTAGATAGTTACTCTATGGAGAAGCTTTTCGAGCAATCTCTTTTGAGGAAGAAAAGGATCCCACTACGTATAAAGACGTTGTAGAGAATATAGACGCAGATTATTGGAAGAGTGCAATGGATTCAGAAATGAAATTCATGTACACTAACTTCGTCTAGGAACTTGTAGACTTACCTAGTGGGGTAAAATATATTGGGTGCAAATGGGTCTACAAAAAAAAAAAAAAAGAGGGGAGTAGATGAGAAAGTGAAAACTTTCAAAGTTAGATTGGTTGCTACAGGTTGTACCTAACAAGACGGTATTGACTGTGAGGAAACCTTCTCGCCTGTGGCTATGCTAAAGTTTATAAGAATCCTCTTATCCATTGCAACTCACTTCGACTATGAAGTTTGGCAAATGGACGTCAAGATAACTTTCCTTAATGAAAATCTTGACGAATGTATCTACATAGTTTAACCAGATTGTTTTATCCAAAAAGGTCAAGGATATGAAGTTTGCATGCTGAACAGGTCCATTTATGGGCTTAAATAAGCATCTAGATATTGCAATATCAGGTTTGATCAAGCCATTAAATCTTATAGTTTTAATCAGCATCCTGATGAACCTTGTGTCTATAAGAAAATTATAGATGGCAAAGTGATTTTTCTCATACTGTATATTGATGACATCCTTATTAGAAATAATATAAAAACATTAACATTGGTGAAAAATTGGTTGGGTAAACAGTTTGATGTGAAGGACTTGGGAGAAGTAAGATATATGCAGGGCATTCAGATCCTTTGGGATAGAAAGAATAGATAGATAGCTTTATCCCAAGCTTCATATATTAATAAAATACTAGCGAGATTTTCAATACAAAATTCCAAGAAATGTCAATTGTCGTTCGGACATGGAATCCAGTTATCTCAGAAGCATAGTCTTAAAACTCCTAATGAAGTTGAATATATGAAACGAGTTCCTTATGTATCAGCCGTAGGACGTCTCATGTATACTATGCTTTGTATTCGTCCAGATATTTGTCATGCTGTTGGATGGTTAATAGATATCAATCAAACCCAGGACAAGACCACTGGACAACAATGAAGTATATATTCAAGTATCTTCGCAGAACTCGAGAATATATGCTAGTTCACTCAGCTCTAGAATTAGTACCTATAGGTTTCAATAATTCTGATTTTTAAACTGATAGAGATTTTTGCAAGTCCACTTCAGGCTCTGTTTTCACCTTAGGTGGTGATGCAGTTGTGTGGAGAAGTATCAGATAATCTTGTATTGCTGACTCTACAATAGAAGCTGAATATTTGGCAGCTCAAGCCATTAGTTTGTACTGTGACAACAGTGGTGCAGTGGTAAATGCAAAAGAACCACACAACCATCAACATAGTAAATACACTAAACGTAAATATCACCTACTTAGGGAGATTGTTCAATGTGAAGATGAGAAGTATGCAAGATTTCTTCTGTTAAAAATCTTGCTGATCATTTTACGAAAAGTTTACACATAACTGTTTTTGGAAGTCATATAAAAAGTATGGGTATTTCTGATATGTCTCATTTACTCTAGGATAAGTGGGAGAATTTTGTTAGATATGCCCATCGAGTAAATACAATATTTGTATTTTAAAATTAAATAAAGTATATTTTTATATATTTATATATATGAGCCTGTTTTGTCCATGAATTATTTAAATATTATAAATTAAGTATTTATTTGTTAAACACAGAAAGACTTGATTTATAATTTAATTCAAAATAAATTATCCGCGATCTAAACTAAATTTGGACAATTTATTTTTAGGGAGATCGTCTTAATTTTATTGAAGTTTGTCTTTGACTTTCGTAACAGAATTAAGGAGATATTTTGATATATTAGATGGATCATCAATGTTTATTTGTGGAATAAACCATACAAATAAAATATTAAAAGATTGCCGTACATAATACATTAACCCCGATCAAATAATTATTTATATTTACTGATAGGGTTTAAATTAGTCATATTTTTCCTAGTTATTTGAGACTACTTTATGATACATTTTGTTCAATAACTAGTTATATTCCTTCATATTTGAGATTTTACCCTTGAAAAGGTATTTTATGCATTATTTCAGATTTTATGGGTAAAATAAGACAAAAAAGTCGCAAAACAGAATAGAGATGGCACCGGCTATGACAGAGGAATAGGCGTCGGCCACATGTTACTGACACACACTTCGAGGTGACAAAAAAAACAAGTGAAATGGAGCAGAACAGAACCGAACCGGCACTGGCTAAGGAGCTGGAAATGGCGCCAGCTGCATTATGGAAGGGTTACACGAAAATCAAAGAAAAATTAACGAATAATTGAAGAAACAGAACACAACCGGCGCCGGCTGTAAAGCTGTAGGCAGCACCAGCTGTGCCCTGATGATAAGGCAGTGCTTTGATTTTCGTACGCGTTTTTTGGCAATTTGTAGAGTTTTAGTATTTTCTTACTTCTAATCGGCCAAAAACCCTACACCAACAAATTTAGGCACTTCCTAAACCTATAAATAGAGGAAAAACACAAGAGTAAAGGGAGAATTTATAGATCATAATAGAAAATCACTCAAATCAAAGGACGAATTCTACCAAATCAAGAAGGATTATGCAAGAAAGTCTTCAAAGAAAGAAGAAAACGGCTTGTCTATGAGTGCTTTCTTTTATTTTGTTTTCTTTTTCGTGAACAGTGATGTGTTAATTGTTTTATTGTAATTCAACATTGTTTTCAGTATTAATGATTTTTAGAGTTATTTGAACTTTTGATTAATTAGTTGTTTTTCTTAGTATTTAATTACTTGTACTTATTATGAGATTAGTTGGTTGTTTCTTTTCATTAACTTACTGGACCAAGGGGGTTGATGATGGTTTCAATTCATTAATTTCATATTCGTTGTCGATTAACTTACTGGACCAAGGGGGTAAATTGATAAGAATTGGGTAATTAAAGGTTAATTGATATCTGCCGAGTCTAAGGATTCATTGGTTAGCTTCATGTTTTAAGTTTGCCAAGACCAAGGAAATTTAATCAATGATTATGTTTAATGCATTTTTTGGGGTGAATTAGTTGAAATTAGACCAAGTAATGCTAATTTATCTAGAAGATAGTGATTTCATAGATTGACCAAAAAAGTGAATCTATCTTAATCATTTATGATACCAAGAGAATGATTAATTATGATAATGATTAGGTACTTTAAGATCATGTTTGTTAAAATAATGGTTTGAGTTACATAATTCTCCATCCTTGACATGTATATATTCTGTTATTTTCTTTTCTTTGCTTTTCTGTTATTTTCCTTTTTATTTCTTTTTTATTTTATTTAGTCGGTTAAATAATGAAAGAAAAGTGATTAATGCATACTTGTTCCTGTAGGATCGACACTTGTTTGAATCCTATGCTATGTTAATGATGAGTACGCTTGCTCATATGTGTAATTTGCAGTTAACGTTTTAAATTTTACTTGATTGGAAATGTACTTTTTTTTATATGATTTTTATACCCAAATAAATACGCATCATTTACTAACTTGAAGTTCCTTGAGTTACCAAAAAGTGAGATTAACTCAATAATCAATATCTCGGTATCTTAAGAATTAAAGTGAAATAAATATGAAATAATTATTATGCAATGTAGAACCCATCACCTTTAATAGGTAAAATCATTTCTTCATGAGTTCTTCTAAGGGACAGTTAAATCTGAACTTAATAATTTAATAGTGTTTATTGAATTCAATTTGTAAGTATAACATGGTCATATAGTACTGTCAAATTGAAGATGAGAATTGATGATTTGAATGAGGGGCAATGTGGTTATACTGCCTCATTCAAAATATTATATTGATTAACGTAGGTAATTTGTTAGATCGATTAATCATTGGATATAATTATTGACTCTAGTAATTGCGATTAGACTAAGAGTGTAGTTACGTTCTTTTAGTGAAGTACAATGTAATTAATAAATTATTTTTGTTGACAAAATAATTTATTGGAGCTTAGTTTAATTGTATCCGGTCAGGTCCTTTAGTGGCTCCTAATTATGGAACAATAATAAATTATAAATATTTATATTTTACTAATAAAAATTACAGAAAACCAAAAATTGTATTTGAGATGGAATGGAATAAATGAAAATAGTTGTACCAAATTATACTTTTCTTATTCTATTAGGATTCGTATTTTGCAGGAAGAGTAAACAATACATCTTAGTTTATGATTCTATTTTTGATATACGTAAAAAATAACGTTCTCTCAGTTTTTGTGTGTGTCCACCCTCAACAAAGAGAGAGCAAAATACGATTAGCAATTTTTTGGTCTGGGAGATTACAGTGAAGAAGGTTTGGGGGCACTGGAGCATTACCGAAGGCCAAAACTTTAAGAATTGTGTTGTTGAAGACAATATCTACAAATGTATGATTCATTTTTACGTACACATAGGATTTAATTTGGTTGGCACATAAGTATATTGATCCTATAACTAACACATTTGGCATTGACACATTCTATAAATGTGTCCCTATTTAACAAGGACGCATTTATGGAATGCGTCATCTGATAAGATATAGGTTTTTCTGAAATGCATTTTTAGAAATTTAACATTTACTGTGTACATCATTAGAGGACGCATTTGCATTTATGAAATGTGTTCAAGAATGCATATATGGAATTCGTCAAGGCTAAATGAAGACACCTTTCACTGATTGGACTAATTGATATGGAATGACCCAAAAATGGGCCATTACAATTAAAAAACTAAGAAAGGAAAACAAGCCCACAAGTAAAGAACCTAGCCTCAATACCCCATCTTCACCTATATTCTTCCCATGGATCTCCTTGCCAATCTTCTTTCACGCCTCCTTGTGAAATACCTTTCGCGATTTCGGAGTGTTTGCTAGAAATGGCTTTTCTTGATTTTCAATCTTTTTTCTTTCTCATTTTAGTCGCTTCTAGAACTTTATTATCATTCAAACTGCTAACTCTGATGGCTCAGGCCAACTGGTTTCCTTTTCCAATCATATAGGGGAACTGATTGTTGCCCTTGCTGAAGGACCCATTAGCATTGTTAACCGTGATTGCTTCTCCATTGTCAGTGGTATGGTTGTAATGGGTTCCACATGTGGCATTGTTTGCCTTACAAGTGTTCCTCCCGAGCATAATGATAGTGTTTTTCTATGGAACTTTGCTACTAGATAGGTCAAGTTGATTTTGCTTTGGGGTTCATTTTTTTCCTAGAACTATGAACCTTCCACCTCAAACCTATAACTATATAAATTTGAGTCTAATCGCATTCAAACAAAATAGGTACTTGGTGTTCAGGTTAAGATTCAAACTCTTAACATAGTAAGTAATTATCTTCCTACTTTGCTAGTTGCATCTCCCCGTGACTGTTCTTTAGAATTCCCTTTCACTCGATAGTAAATATGATACGTGATTTTTCATATATTTTGGATACAATGTTGTGGTGATTGATAATAAGACTACTATTATGTGTAATAAAGAGGAACATGAATTTAATATTGATGTGGAGGTCTATTCTATAAAGTCTAGGTCTTGGAGGTGGTTAGTCTTTTGAGAGAAACTTATGGATTTTCCTTTAAAATGTGATGCAATAATTGAGGAGTTTTGTGCTGGATTGATATTATGCAACATGGAGATTTAGAGTACAAGGCTCTACTATAATTTGATGTTGTATCTTGTCTTTTTATGGAGTATAAAATCTTGAAATTAAGTGAGGAATCTAGAAATGCATTATGTATCGCCAAGATTCTAGGATTGGGATTGCTATATTGGTTTGGAATGAAACCAAGAATATTTTCCTTAATTTTTGGGTAATGGATCAAAATGGTTGGAAAAAGAAATTTAAGGTGGGACAAAATTTTCTGCGGAAAGGGTGATAGGGTTTTCTGTTAAGATCCAATTACATTGCAAAACAAAAATGCAAAAATGGGGTAGAGAGAATTTCTATTAATTCAGACAGAGAACATTATAATAGAAAGCAAAAAATATGGGTAGAAGAAGAAGAAAATTTCTAGAGAGGGAAGGGAAGGTATTCTACATTGGCCAAGCTAAAACCATATCCAAAATAGTCTCGCTTCTAACAACTTTTTTAACTTATAGTTGTGGTGGTTAGGAAAGATGAAATCTCTGCCATTGATTGCTTCAAATTCTCAATCATTGATGAAGCATAGGTTTTTCTAAAATGCATTTTTAGAAATTTAATATTTACCTTGTACATCATTAGAGGACGTATTTGCATTTATAAAATGCGTTCTTATTTAACAAGAATGCATTTATGGAATTCGTTAAGGCTAAATGAAGACATCCTCCACTAATTAGACTAATTGATGTAGAATGACTCAAAAAGGGGCTATTACAATTAAAAAACCTGGAAAGGAAAGCAAGCCCACAAGAGGAGAACCCAGCCTCAATACCCCATCTTCACCTGTATTCGTCCTATGGATCTCCTTGCCAATCTTCTTTCACGCCTCCTTGTGAAATACCTTTTGCGATTCCGGTGTGTTTGCTAGAAATGGATTTTCTTAATTTCCTGTCTTTTTTCTTTCTCACTTTTGTTACTTCCCAAACTCTATTATCATTCAAATTGCCAACTCTGATGGCTCAAGCCAACTGGTTCCTTTTCCAATCACATAGGGGAACCAACTGTTGCCCCTGCTGAAGGACCCATTAGCATTGTTAACCATGATTGCTTCTTCATTGTTGGTGGTTTGGTTGTAATGGGTTCCACATGTGGCATTGTTTGCCTTTCAAGTGTTCCTCCTGAGCATAATGATAGTGTTTTTCTATGGAACTTTGCTACTAGATAGGTCAAGTTAATTTTGCTTTAGGATTTGTTTTTTCCTAGAACTATGAACCTTCCACCTCAGATCTATAAATATATAAATTTGAGTCTAATCGCATTCAAACAAAGTAGGTACTTGGTATTCAAGTTAAGATTCGAACTCTTAACATAGTAAGTAATTATCTTCCTACTTTGCCAGTTGAGTCACCCCGTGACTGTTCTTTAGAATTCCCTTTCACCCGATAGTAAATGTGATACCTGATTTTTCATTTATTTTGGATACAATGTTGTGGTGATTGATAATAAGGCTACTATTATGTGTAATAAAAGTAAAGTGAATTTACAATTAATGTGGAGGTCTATTCTATAAAATCTAGGTCCTGGAAGTGGTTAGTTTTTCGAGAGAAACTTTTGGATTTTCCTTTAAAATGTGATGCAATAATTAAGGAGTTCATGCTGGATTGATATTGTGCAACATGGAGATTTAGAGTACAAGGCTCTACTATAATTTGATGTTGTATCTTGTCTTTTTATGGAGTATAAAATCTTGAAATTAAGTGAGAAATCTAGAAATGCATTGTGTTTCTCCAAGATTCTAGGATTGGGATTGCTATATTGGTTTGGAATGAAACCAAGAATATTTTCCTTGATTTTTGGGTGATAGATCAAAATGGTTGGAAAATGAAATTTAATGTGGGACAAAATTTTCTGTGGAAATGGTGATAGGGTTTTCTATTAAGATCCAATTACATTGCAAAACAAAAATGTAGAAATGGGGTAGAGAGAATTTCTATTAATTCTAACAAAGAAAATTACAATAGAAAGCAAAAAAGATGGGTAGAAGAAGAAGAAAATTTCTAAAGAGGGAATGGAAGGTAATCTGCATTGGCCAAGCCAAAACCATATCCAAAATGGTCTGCTTCTAACAACTTTTTTAACTTATAGTTGTGGTGGTTAGGAAAGATGAAATCACTGCCATTGATTGCTTCAAATTCTCAGCCATTGGATTTACTATACTGCTTTAAGCCAAATGACCAAAACAACATTGTCAAACTAAGTGGAACAATGTTATTTGATTTTACGCAACTTTAAATCCTAATCTAAACTATTTTCCCTAAATTTTCAGATTCAACTTTAAACCCCAATCTAAACTATTTTTCTTGAATTTTTAGATCATTACAACTTCCTCTCCTTATATTATCATTGTCCTCAGGGATCAAATTCAAGCTATTTTCTTTTGATTTCATCTCCATACTCCCATATTACCTCATCAATTAGGAGATTATGCCACTTGAATCAACCACTACACTACTATTTTTTTCCCTTTTTTCACCAATCTTCTTTGTAATATGGTATTAGGTACCACTAGAAACTCTCTTTCATTTCTGAAATTTGTAAATCAACCTAAGCAAATCTACTACTCCAACCCTCTTTTTGAGCAAATTGATATGGACCATTGGGTATACCTTAGCTCCCAGGTGGTAGTAGGAGCTTGTAGGAAACTTCTCCAACCTTTTCAATTCTTGATAGGGCCTAAAATAGTGGCCAACTTCATGTTCTTCCTATGAGCTAAGAAATGTTGTTTGTATGGCCGCGAGCTTGAGAAATGCCTAGTCTCTAACTTCAAAAGTCCTCTTTGATATATGCTTATCAACTATGTACTTCATTCTAGCTACTATTTACCTTTTGAGTTATTTTCTTTTAAAAACATATCAATTCTCCTTCTTTCTTCCAACATCCTTCTTATTTTAGTATCATTTTCCTTACCGTTATCTAAGTAATAACCTAGATATGAGGAATTTAAAGGCATGCTCTCAAATTATTAGTTCTTTGTTATCTTTGGGACCATATAATTGTTAGTTCTTCATACATAAGTGTGTGTGTGTGTGTGAGAACCTGAACATTCTTGATTAGGGTCTCCAAACTTATCAACTTCTTGTGAAGCCATCAACAAATTCTCAACTCCCTACATCTTTTCTTGAGAAGGGTTAGGCCAACATTCGGTTCTTTGACCGCTTGAATGATTGGCATGTAAAAGCACTTAGAAATGATTGCTCTTGATAATGTCTTGGAGCTACTACCTTTCTCCTCTCTCTCGCCTCCCGATCATCTTCTTCTCTATAGCAATTTCGTCTAAAGTGAAACCTTGATTGTTGTCACACAATAACAGCAGCTAGTTCACCTCGATAATAAATTCAAGAGGCATTTCATGATTCCTCACTCTGAATTCATTGCCAAGACTACTCCATATTTCTCCTAAAAAAAGAAAAATAATCTCGAGTAAAAGTAATGCCATTCAACGGAAGTCTTTATAATTTTCTAAAATCACGAGCTCTAATGTATGATAACCTTGAACTATGTTCTGGCTTTATTCAAAATTCATTAGGGAGTATAAAGGATGGTGCACAAACATATTCTCCATCAGAGGAACAACATCAAAAGCAGTTTCTTGAATAGACAAATCAAATAGGAAATCCAAAGCGACATGTCCGAACTTTCACTAATTCACGTCACAACAAACCAAAAGAAGTTTAATTTCACTGCCAAGCACATTTCCAAATGAAGAAGATGGGTGAAAAGCCAAAAAAGAATAAAATAAAAATCCTTAAAAGTATCTCACCTGAAATCAAGAGGAAATGGTTGGTTTGGAAAGGAAAACATATCAAAATTTTCTTCTTTGAAAACCAATTCAAAATTTGACCACCTCTCAAACAAATTACGACTCCCTGTCTCTGAAAAAGTGAACCTAAGAAAAAATCCCAATCCCTTTGTGATTTTTTGAAGTCCACTAATGACAGATAACTGAGAGAGTAGATTTTGCATGAAGGATTCAAATAAAGAGGAAGAAAAACTAGAGAAATATATATATATCTGTGCGAGGAAGAAAAGACTCTATGAATGGAGATAGTTTAATATGAATGCAATTATAAAAAATGAGCGCATTGGAGTTCCTGCGCCGTCGTATGAATTAAATTGGCCAACTTAAAATGAGGGGGGGGGGGAGAGGACTGAGGAGAGGAAGAGAGAGATGACAGGTGGAGGGAGGATTAAGAAGAGAAAAAGACAAGGAGGAAGAGTGAGAAAAGATGAGAGAGATTGTTTTGTTTAGTTTTATCAAAATTTAAAGTATACGTGGGACCTATAGTAAGAAATAGATAGTAATGATGAGATTTGGTAAAATTGAGCAAAGGGCTACTATAATCATTTGGTCAACAAGCTGATAGTTTGACCGACGACATCAACCATTGAACAACTGTTGAACTATGAAGGGCCAATGTGCTTAAGTATAACTGGTTATGCTCACCAGTTTGCTAACATAAAATTCTCTTCCTCTGTATAATTTATTCAAGTGAAAGCTTTTCTTGATGAACTAAATGTCATTAATTTACTCTGTGATCAATTGCCCTAGTTGATGCATTGCAATAAGAATTGATATCATCCATCAATTTGAGATGGATTTGTTATCAGAGTTTCTGTTTAAGTTTTGTGTTGTTTCTTCATTTGAATGTCCAGTTTATTTTATAACATTGACTAAAATACTTGTCCTAGCCTGAAATGCACAATTTTGTCTGCAATCACTGTGAATGAAGTGGAGGCCCTATAAGTTCTATATGAGAAATTAAGCAATTCCATAATAGATGATGGTCGTATTCCGCTTTACATACATAACGGTGATTTCATGAAGAATCAATACTGTAGCTTGACATATGCTTGAAATGGCTCGTTAACTCTTGCAGGTGAAACCATTAATATTAAAAAATAAAAAGGTACAATGCCTTTTTTTTTCCCACTAATTTCCTTTTATTACTGCATTTTATCATTATTGATATAACGAAGTCCAAGCCTTCCATTATACCCGTTGTTCGAAGTTGAGCCTCTTGGATGTTCATTTAATCTTACATTTGAAAGCCACCATGTTGCTTTTGATGTTTGTGGTTTTTATATGTCATCTATAGTTGAACTCATATATGAATATGTGAAAGTGTTGCTTCTACATTTTATTATAATCTGTTGTATTTTGCACTAATATTTTATTGCCACAGGTATCCTAGCTCGTGCAATAGCCAACTAGTAATATTATAGGTGCTTGATCCACGACGAAGATTAAATAGGTGTTTCAGTATCACAATAACTTGGGATTGGAACAAGATCAATAATGCTTGGCTTGAGGAACTACAAGATAAATGATGCTTGGTTTAAGGAACTACTTATGTATTTAAATATTGTATTTCTCATTTTTGAACAACGACTGTGACTATTAAATTTGAATGTTATGAAATTTATATTTTAAATTTGACTTTGTCTTCAATATTATCTACTTTTGATTGTTTTGAATAAAATAGCTATATATATATATATATATATATATATATATATATAGGACAGGGAGAAAAAAAGCTTATCATGGCACACAAAAAGATGTTAATTAAAGAAATCTATGCTAACACATTTAAAATACATTCTTTAGGACTTATAGTAACATTATAAAGTGTCAAGTATAACTACTATAATGACATATTATATTGTTGTATTATAACACCTATTATGACGCTAAACAGTGTCATAATATGAAAATTTTCCTTCCGCTTTTAAGCATCACAACAATTATTGTGGCGTAAAATAATGTCATAACATGACACTTTCCTGACATTTTAAAAGCATCACAGAACCTATTATGACGCTAAATTGTGTCATTACATGATATTTTCCTTGTCATAATACAGGAGTTATTGTGATGCGAAGTAGTGTCAAAGCAAGACATTTTTACTAACACTTGTAAAACGTCACAACATAATACCTATTGTGACTTAATTTTGGACGACGTTGTTCCAAAGCATCATAACATCAAAAGCGTCACTAAAGACCTACTGTCTTGACGCTTTTTCACATCAGGGAAGCCTTTTTTCTTGTAGTGTACAAATAGTCATGTTTTAAATTAAAATGTCAAAATTACTCGCACAACACACATTTAGACAAGTATACCTATCGTGTAGCACAAAGTTCTAATGACCAGTATCAAAGAATCTAAGGAAAGGGATGAGTACCATTATTAACTCTTCTCCTATTATCTAGCCAAACAAATTAACGAAATAAAGTAATTACATAGAGGGAACGTAGAAAATCAACACAACCTTCACAAGATTGGCCATGAGAATATCAAGAATAAGAAAAAAAAAGTAAAGGACATAGACTTATCAAGAATCCCCCAAAATTAACCAAGTACCAAACACAAACATAAGAACATCAAATCCTAATCCTAATATTGATAAGGGTTACAAATGCAAAACCTATTCTCTCTCGAGTTATGAATTTTCTATTCTTAGCCAATTAAAGATATCTCTTCCCTCCCAGTAAAATCCAAGAAGCATTAGATATAAAACTCTCAATTACCAAAGGTAAATTCAGAAGAACTCAATACCCCTATTTCTAGGTGATACCAAGATACTAATGATTACCGAGTTCTAATCTCCAATCTCTTTCTAGAGTTAGTCAAAGGATAACAAACATTAAACTTATTAGTTTGAAACTCAATTCCTAACCTCATATCTTGAATTCATTAGGAGAAAGCAACCTAAAAAATAAATTCGACACAAATTTGCCCAAGTAATTACATATTAGAAATTGAAATCCAAGAAATTAAAAGAAGATTTAATATAAGAATCTAATTAGGTTTCATCCATTCAAGAAAAATTAGAGTAAATACATGCACATTGCTAAGTGAAAACAAAGAAAAGAGAAAAAAAAAAATCATAAACAAGTCCTTCTTCTTCATTTTTTCTAATCTTCTTTTGAGCAACCCTCCATTCTTCTTCGTAGAACTTCTCTCATTGATGTGTAGGTATTTTTCTTCTCTATTGGCCCCCTTTATTGGTGTCTTTCTATTGCATGCATGCATGTATGTATGTATGTATGTATGTATGTATGTATGTATGTATGTATGTATGTATGTATGTATGTATGTATGTATGTATGTATGTATGTATGTATGTATGTATGTATGTATGTATGTATGTATGTATGTATGTATGTATGTATGTATGTATGTATGTATGTATGTATGTATACTCAAATGGTACTATTTATTATGTTTTAGCTAGCGCCATTTCTCTCTTAATTTTTTCAGCTCTATTTAACCAACTAGCGCCATTTTTTCTCAACCTATTTGGCATTATTTATTCTCAAAAAATTCTGGTTTCTAATCTTCATATCCTAATGACACCAATTATGTTGATCCTAGCGGTGTTGTTTATCTTCTGATAGCCTCATCTTTGATCGCAATTTTTTGGTCTTTTTATCTTGATTATTAATCAAATAATTATTTATTAATTCCCACACAAAAGAAGAAAAAGCCAGGGGTGATTGCATTTAACCATAAAATTCTTACAATTGTATTACAAATGACAGAGAAAATATAGACAAAATCAATACTCATCAAAATCTCCGTTGTTCATTGCTTCAAATTCTTAGCCATTAGATGCGCTACACTACCTTAAGCCAAATAGCCTAAATGACCTCATCAAACTAAAAGGAATGATATCATCTGATTTTGCTCAACTTCAAACTCCAATCCAAACTATTTTTCTTAAATTTTCAGATCATAACATTTTCATGTACTGACAGATTGTGTTTCAGAATGATAAGGGTTGTGTAAATTTGTATGACATCATTGGCATAAAATGTAGAAAGTCTACAGATCTTGATCTTGTTGTTGCTAAGGTATAACTGAAGTTTTTTTTAACTATGTGCAGAATCCAGTTGCTTTCATAAGAGAGAATAAAACACTAAATCTCAATGTAGTGAATAAAAGACTAGAGGTGAAGGTTTAAAATAGCAAAAATCATCAAACCGAAAGTATGCTTACAAAATAAAAAAGTTATCTCTGTGATTGAATGGTCCTTTTCACACTGAAGTTGATGTCTGTACAAGGATGCTTGAAACTATTGGATCACGTCCTTGTAAACGTTGATTGCGTCTCATTTACGCAAAGCTTTTGATCTTCCGAAATAGTGCTCGTAACACTGCCGGTGAAAGCTTGAAGTGTTGGGTTTGCTAACCTTTTGGCTTCTGTGAATACTTCATATAAAATGAGTTTCGTCTCTATGAATGATGAACCCCGAAGTTCAGCCCATGTTCTATGCATTTCACTTCAATTTCATAAAATCACTTCAACACCGAGAGAAAGAAGCTAACTATGTGAAAACAGAAAGTATCCATACTTTCTGTTATCCTTCACGCAAAACAACACCGGATCCATCCCATGTTATTTTTTTATTTAATTAAATAATTAATTAATTAAAATTTTTTAAATTTTATTTTACCCTTGGTCTTATTCATTGGACCAAATAAAATTATTTACTCTTGAACTTGAATATTCATAAATAATAAATCTCAATTATTTATTTTTTGGGCTTCATTAAATAACCCAATAAATAATTAACAAGTCCAAATAGACCAATATAAAATATTAGGCCTTTCATCTAGTTGTATATCTAGATTAATTTTTAAATTATTTGACCTAGGCCTTAGGTCCTGAATAATTAATTAATCAATTAAACTAGATAAAATATATACTCTCTTTCAAGCCTTTTATTTTATTCTAATCCAATAATAAATTAGACTATTTAAATAAAATAAAATAAAACCCATAATTATCAAGACCAATTCCTTAACCTAAATATATCAGGACTTAAAGACCATTCCAGGGACCAAAAGACACATCGCCTTGGCTACTAAAATAACCAAAATACCCATATTATATAAATAGCTATATTTTATATTTTAAATATTTTCTAATATCACCATAAGGAAATATTGACCCCAAGGATAATGCTATATTAGCAAAGTCTTCGACCTATAGGTGTAAAGATTAAAATACCCCTCTACGCATCGCCATGCATTTAGAGATGAAAAGTGTATTAACATTTCTCTAATAGACAGCTACAATCCTTAGACCTCTAGTCTAATAATCTACAACTCTTGGAATGTTTTCACTTTTCAAGGGAGCTACCATAAAGTAAACATCTAAGTCATGTTCTCCAAAGCCTTGAATAATTATATCATTTGAATAGTCACAAGGGGCGATATAGCGCAGAAGCTATCTTGTACAAGTTTGTCTTAACTACTTAGTCACATATACCCAACATACAAGTATATCAACTCTACGAAAGAACCTCGACTACAGTATACCAAAGTATGTGCTTCTAGTTTCGTCAGACCACCAACTTATACTCAAACGGTAGAGTATTAGTCCATACTATGGCAATAACAGTCTGAGTTTATTTTAAACAGTACTTTTAGAAACCACTATTACAGGTCCTGTTCTACGTATTTGAAATACGCTCATGCTATGAAGTGAGTAGACTACTCACTGGCTAAAGGTAAGTCATTCCCCATTTAGAATTCATAACGCAATAACATATACACAATAATATTCACATTCTTATCAATCGGTTAAGAACAAACATTTATGCGTTAAGTAACATGTGATTCATACCTTACTATGAAAGGCCACCATTAACATGGATCACTTACTTAAACACAATAGGTCATTTCCAAATGAAAATCGTGCACAAATAAAATATAAATTCACAAATAAATTTTAAGAATAAATTCTTTTATTAATAAATTCGATAATTACATAAGATAAAATTAGTCTAGAGGGCATATATTCCAACAATCTCTCACTTACACTCTAAGACTAAGAAAGTCCGTAAGTGCCCACCCCTATGACATCTAAGTGTCTCTTGAAGACTCTCTCAGCCAAAGGCTTGGTGAAGGAATCTGCTAGGTAGTTCTCCGAGGCTATCTGTTCCACCATGATTTTTCGTCTCTGAATAAAATCCCGGATCAGGTAGTACTTTATTTGAATGTGCTTTCCCTTCTTGTGGTTCCTGGGTTCTTTAGATTGTGAGATTGCTCCAGAGTTGTTGCAATACACTATGATCGGTCTGTCCATGTGTGGTATAACTCCAAGTCCTGAAAGAAACTTCCGAAGCCAGACTACTTCCTTAGATGCTTCCGAAGCTGTCACATACTTAACTTCCATGGTTGAGTCAGCAATACAAGATTGCTTGATACTCCTCCACGAAACAGCTCTGCCAGACAAGGTGAAGATATATTCACTAATGAATTTTCTCTCATCCTTATCTGCTTAGAAATCTGAGTATGTGTATCCAATAAAAAACAAGTCGTTAACCTTATAAATCAACATATAATCTTTCATACCATTGAGGTACTTGAAAATATGCTTTACAGCTTACAATGAACCTCTTCAGGGTTTGACTGATATCTGCTAACTACGCCTACGGCAAAACAGATACCTGACCTAGTGCACACATGGCGTACATGAGACTTCCCACAGCCGAAGCGTACGAAATCCTACTCTTCTTGTTCTTTTCCTCTTGAGACTTAGGACATTCTTTAGAACAAAAAGACAATCCATGTCTGTAAGGGATTAGAGCTCCCTTCCATGAGTCCATACTAAACTTGGCCAGCATCTTGTCAATATATATCGTTTGGGGTAATCCTAACATTCTCTACTTCCTATTTCTAATAAGCTTAATCCCGAGAATATAACTGACTTCTCCGAAGTCCTTATACTAAATTAATTAGACAGCCAAACCTTAGTAGATGACAATGTTTCGACATCATTCCCAATGAATAGAATGTCATCCACATATAGGATAAGAAAAATCACATTTATGCCTTCTAATTTTCTATACATGCATGGTTCATTCTCGTTTTGAATGAAACTGTAAGACTTTACAGTTTCGTCAAAACAAATGTTCTATATTCTAGATGCCTGCTGAAGTCCATAAATGAACTTCTTAAGCTTGTAGACCATATGTTCCTGACCTTTAGCAATAAAACCTTCCAGTTGGGACATATAGATGCCTTTGTTAAGATGAGCATTAAGAAATGTCGTCTTGACATCCATTTGCCATATCTCATAGTCGAAGTGACATGCAATAGTAAGGAGGATACGGATGGACTTAAGCATGGCTACCGGGGAAAAGGTTTCATCGTAATCGATTTTCTTTTTCTGAGAATACCCTTTCGCCACAAGCCTAACTTTGTAGGTTTCCACCTTTAGCAATAAAATCTTCTGGTTGAGACAAATAGATGTCTTCGTTAAGATGACCATTAAGAAATGCCGTCTTGACATCCATTTGCCATATCTCATAGTTGAAGTGACATGCAATGGTAAAGAGAATACGGATGGACTTAAGCATGGCTACCTAGGAAAAGGTTTCATCGTAATCAATTCCCTCTTTCTGAATATATTCTTTCGCCACAAGCCTAACTTTGTAGGTTTCCACCTTCCCATCCACTCCCCTTTTCCTTTTGTTTAACCACTTACACCCAACGGGTTTTATCCCTTCAGGTGAAGGTACAAGATCCCAAACCTGATTGAAGTACATAGACTCAATCTCGACTTTCATTGCTTCATGCCATAGATCTGCATCGACATCAGCAATAGCCTTCTCGTATCTAGTGGGATCTTGTTCCTGATGGTTAGAGACCAACTCGAAAGCTTCTCCTATCTATCTCCCTGGAACTCTAGATACCCTCACACTACGATGAAACTCTATTTGTACAGGTTCTTGAGGTTATGCCTCTTCTTGTTCTATAATCGGGTTTGAAAAAGTTGATTCCGAAGATAACTTCTTCTCGAGTTCCAACCTTGTTGAATCTTTAGTGGAAGTACTTTGATCATCCTCCAAGTATCACCATTAGTACTTACCAGTACTTTTTGCTTCTTGGGCTAATAAATGTAACCTCCTTTTGTCCCTTTTGGATACCCAACAAAGTAGCATAATTCTGATCTTAGTTCTAACTTGTCTCTCTTAATCAATACATAAGTTGGACAGCCCCATATCCTGAGATGATTTAGACTTGGCTTACGCCCAGTTCACATCTCATAGGGTATCCTAGATACTGACTTGGAAGGCACCAGGTTCAAAATGTATGTCGTTGTTTCCAAGACATATTTCCAAAAAGAGACCGGAAAAGTAGCATGAGATATCATGCTTCGGACCATTTCCATTAATGTCATGTTCCTTCTCTCGACTACTCCATTCTGTTGGGGTGAACCCAATGCAAAGAGCTTGGATACTATCCCATGATGTACTATATAATCCTTAAACTCACTAGGGAGGTACTCTTCACCATGATCCGATCATAAGGTTTTGATCAGTTTACCTGTTTGACGCTCCACTTCAGTCTTAAACTCTATGAACTTGTTAAAAGAGTCAGACTTGTGCCTCATTAGGTAGACATAACCAAACTTTGTACAATTATCTGTGAAAGTGATGAAGTACTCAAAACCTCCTCTAGCTTGTATAGACAAAGGACCACACATATCAGTATGAACAAGGCCCAATATCTCATTGGCTCTATCAGCCTTTTGGGTGAATGACCTTTTGGTCATTTTTCCCATAAGGCAGGATTTACACTGAGGCTAACTTTCCAATCTTAATGAGCTCAAGGGCCCATCATGGATTAACCTCTGAATTCTGGTTAAGTTAATATGACCCAACCTTAGATGCCAAAGATATGAGTTATTGACATTAGTTTTTCTCTTCTTACTTAAAGGTTCAGATTGAGCGTTATTTATTTGATTGTTTGTAGGTTTAAAAAGAATAAATTTTCATACATGTGCCCTGTACATAAAACTTCTTCATTTCTACTGATAGTAATACCAAAATGGAAAGAAATAGAATATCCATGATTTATTAGCTTTACAACTAAAATCAAATTTTATCTAAAATTGGGTATATATAAAATATCCTTTAATATAACTACTTTGTTACAATAAAATACAAGATCTAACTCTCCCACTGCAAGGGCACATACTCGTGCTCCATTTCCTACTCATAGTCCATGCTCGCCCTTCTGGAGTTTTCTTATCTTCCTAAACCCCTGTAAGAAGTTACAGATATAATCAGTGGTACTAGAATCAACAATTCAAGTGGAAGTTGATCCAACCATTGAAATTGACTTTAGATAGAGAAGAATATCTGTAGGGTTTTTCTTGACTTGAAATTTTGGACACTTCTTTTTCCAGTGTCCTTTCTACCCGCACTTGAAGCATTTGCATTTGGGCTTGTTAGGCTGGTTCTTGGATTGGACCGATGCATTTCCCTTCTTCTTCTTGAATTTCCTGGGCTTGGGCCCAGTTTTGGAAGAAAGAGTCCTAACAATTATAACATTGGATTGTAGTTTCATGACCTTTTATGCCACATGGACTCTTTCATTAACTCAGGTAAACTCATGTTTAACTTGTTCACGTTATAATTTAACTTAAACTGAGTAAAAGAGCCCAGAAGAGATTCGAGAACCATGTCCACTTCGCTCTTGGGGTCAATTACAACCCCTAAGACTTCTATTTCCTCGAAAGTAGCAATCATCTTGAGCATATGCTTTTTGACTGATACTTCCTCAGTCATTTTAGTGTTGATGATCGTCTTAAGAGCCTCATGCCTTGCGGGCCGACTCTTATCTGGGAACATCGTGGCTAGTGATTAGCTAATGTTATACGCAGTGGCCATGTGCTCGTATTTAGATTGGGGCACATTAGACATGGAGGCCAACATGTAGCATTGAGCCATTTCATTAGTTTTCTTCCATGCTTTCTCAGCCTCACGCTCCTCAGCGATGGAACCTTCCCCGATTACAGGGCAGGTTTCAAAAAAGACATACTTACACTCCTCAACAGTGAGTATTATGTCTAAATTCCTTTTCCAGTCCATATAATTTAGATCTGTTAGCTTATTCTCACGGAGAATAACGACCAAAGGATTACAAGAACCTCCACCAACATTTCTGAAAAAATAAAAAATAAAAGAAAATTTAGTTTATGAAAAACAAAATAATTTGTGACTTTATCCTCATATTAAATCCAATAATAGTTAGCCCTATCACTATTATCTTTAATATGATTAATTTGGCTCTTAGAAAAACTGGCATAGCTTCTTGGGAAGATTAACAGTTTCCTAAGCTAAGTGTATTAACCACTACAAATTAATTTTCCTTCTAGGTAATTATCTAGAAGATAACTCCATCATATGATGACAATTTCTTCTCATTTTCTATGAACATTCCTTGCACTATAACCTCCAACGTGGGCTGGTTGATCATAACACGTGTCCCGAGTTATTAATTACATCTATCAATTAGTTTGATATCCTTATGGTATCCCCATCCTATACAGGTTCACTCCTAGAGTGACATGAGGGGACCCACGATCTCTAATGAAGATTGTGATGAAAGTCATGGAAATCCCTCTCCCACTTAGTATTTTAAAATAATGGTTTTTTTTGAAAAATATCTTTTGAAAATTTCAATTAAGTTTTCTTTTAACTCAAAATAAAATATCTAAACCTATAAAAATTTATATGTCAAGGTTTATACTTTTTGAGAAATTTTTCCATGGATTAATTTTATTTAAGTTAATAAACTTAATAATTTAAAAAATTTTCAATAAAACTTTCGAGAGATTTTGATCTCAAGTTTAATTTGACAAAAACAATTTTCCTTGTTAAAATTTAATCAAAATGGTTTTCTATTTTAATTTATAAAAATATCTAAATTCAAAATATTTCCTATGTCAATGATAAAACCTTTTTAAGAAAATAACAAAGAATTAATTTTTGTTCGAATTAAAATTAACCATTTGATTTAAGAAAAATGTTTTTCTTTGTCAAAAATTCCCAAAGACTTTGGTATTTGAGAAAACGCGCACATAGGGTATAAAAAGAAATAAGCATGCTAGAAAATTGGAAACGTTTTCATACTTTTCTATTCTTTTAACCTAAATATCCAAATAATAGAATTAAATACATTAATTAATTAATAGTCTTGTTTAATTCTAAATTTCTTTTACTATTATTTTTCATGCAAAATATTCAAAGAATATTAACTATTGTAATAAAAATAACTTCTCCTGGTATAGGACCAAAAACTAATTTTTTTTTTTAATATCTGGTCCAGTCCACCCGCTATACTGGATCATGGCCCATGGGAAAACCCAGGGGCCAAGATCCGAGCAGGTGCCAGCGACCCGCCCATTGCTGCGGTCAAAATTGATAACCGCGACAATCTCCAATTTTTGAAATGCAAATTGGAGATTTGCTTCCTCGGCTTTCGCAAGGAAGCAGCGTCTTCTGCGAGGAAGTTGTCCTCGCTAGGGTGCGGTTGTAGCAGCTTGGAGGCTTGGCTCAGCGGCTCCTCTCACAGAAACGGCTCAGCTTGGCTAAACGGCTCAACTTAGATCGGCTTGACCCTTATTCTCTAAGTTTTTTCTCTGCGATTCAGACGCTACTGGATGCGGTTTTTTCTCCATTTTAAATCAAAACTCATCCAAATAATCACCTATGCCCTTAAAAATATTAGGCTTACACGATATCTATGAAAGCAATTAAAATACAGTGTTCTAATATTTCTACTTACAAAGCTTACAGTGAAACTATCCATACCAGAAAATACGAAGAATCACAGAAATAACCAAAACAAATATTTTCTTATTTTAGTTAAGTCTAGCATGCTTCTTACATTTGTTAAACTTGGCTCTGATACCAATTGAAGGTCTAAAATGGCAAAAATCATCAAATCGAAAGTATGCTTACAAAACGAAAAATTTACTTCTGTGATTAAATGACCCTTTTCGCACTGAAGTAAATGTTTGTACAAGGATGCTTGAAGCTATTGGATCACGTCCTTGTAAACGTCGACTGCGTTTTATTCACGTGAAACTTTTGATCTTTCGAAATGGTGCCCATAGCATTACTGATGAAAGCTTGAAGTGTTAGATTTGCTAAACTTTTGGCTTCTGTGAATACTTAACAAAAAATGAGTTTCGTCTCTGTGAATGATGAACCTAGAAGTTCAGCCCATGTTCTATGCATTTCACTTCAATTTCATCAAATCACTTCAATATTGAGAGAGAGAAACCAACCGCGTGAAAACAGAAACACCCATGCTTTCTGTTATCCTTCACGCAAAACAACATGGGATTCATCCCGTGTTATTTTGTTATTATTAATTAATTAATTTTATTTTTATTTTACCCTTAGTCTTATTCATTGGGCCAGATAAAATTATTTACTCTTGGGATTGAACATTTATAAATAATAAATCTCAATTATTTATTTTATAGGCTTCATTAAACAACTCAATAAATAATTAACAAGTCCAAATAGACCAATATAAAATATCAGGCCTTTTATCTAGTTTTATATCTAGATTAATTTTCTAATTATTCAATTTGGTCTTTGGGCCCTGAATAATTAATTAATTAATTAAACTAGATAAAATATATACTTTCTTTCGGGCCTTTTATTTTATTCTAGTCTAATAATAAATTAGACTATTTAAATAAAATAAAATAAAACTCACAATTATCAAGATTAATTCCTTACTCTAAATCTATCAGGATTTAAGGGCCATTCCAGGGACCAAAAGACACATCGCATTGGCTACTAAAATGACCAAAATACCCTTACTATATAAATAGCTATATTTTACATTTTAAATATTTTATAATATCGCCATAAGGAAATATTGACCCCAAATATAATGCTGCGTTAACAAAGTCTTCGACCTACATGTGTAATGACTAAAATACCCCTCTAGCATCACCATGCATTTAGAGAGGAAGAGTGTTCTAACACATCTCTAATAGACATCTATCATCCTTAGACCTCTAGTCCAATGATCCATGACTCCTAGAATATTTCCACTTTCCAAGGCAGTTACCCTAAAGTAAACATCCAAGTTATATTCCCCAGGGCCCTAGATAATTAGATCATTTGAACAGTCATAAGAGGCGATATAACGCAGAAGCTATCTTGTACAAGTCAATCTTAACTAATTAGTCGCATATCCTCAACATACAAGTATATCGGCTCTACAAAAGAACCTTAACTACAGTATATCAAAGTATATGCTTCTAATTTCGTCAGACCATCAAGTCATACTCAAGCGGTAGAGTATTTGTCCACGCTGTAGCAGTAATAGTCTGGGTTTCTTTTAAATAGTACTTTTAGAAACCACTATTACAGGTCATGTTTTACGTATTCGAAATACGCTCATGCTATGAAGTGAGTGGACTACTCACTGGCTAAAGGTAAGCTATTCCTCATTTGGAATTCATAATACAATAATCTATACACAATGAGATTTCCATTTTCATTAATCGGTTAAGAACAAATATTTATGTGTTAAGTAACCCGTGATCTATAGCTTACTGTGAAATACCACCATTCACATGGATCACTTATTTAAACACAACGAGTTATTTCCAAATGAAAATCGTGCACAAATAAAATGTAAATTCACAAATAAATTTTGAGAATAAATTCTTTTATTAATAAATTTAATAATTACATCAGATAACATTAGTCTAGATGGCATATATTCCAACAAAAGGATGTAAAGAGTTCATTTGTTCTGAACTGGTACTCACCACTGCAACATTGCATATGTTCAACAAATATATTTCTTGAAGCAAAATGGAGGGGGGATTGGAAAGTTAGATTGGATAATGAAGCAAAAGAGAGTCTGGGAAAAGTAGATAAGGAGGAGAGATAGGATCAACTGTTGACAAAATTGAGGGAGCAAAAAAATACGAGGGTGAATAGTAAAGTGATTCTATATCATCTCTACTTTTTTGTTTTGTATCTTAAAACCTTTTTTGGTGCATTAGAATTGCAACTTCTGGGACAACATTTAAGTACCACCCCAAAACATGTCTATATTGGCATCACACATTTAGCATTTGCAGATGACTTATTATTATTCTATAAAGGTGGCGTGCTCTCAGTTGGAACCTTGAAACAATGTTTACAAGACTTCCAAGAGGTCTTGGGGCTGGCAGTCAACTGTGAGAAATCTAATATTTTTTTTCCTATCAGTTTGGATGAAAGACAATGGAAGAAACTAGTGACCATCTCATGTTTTCATATTAGGAAGTTTCCCTTCTGTTACCTAGGGGTACCGGTAGCTGTTGGTAGCGTACATGTCAGTTTCTATAAGTCGTTACTTGACAAAATCAATGGCATTATCGGCAAATAGGTGGTCGGCTCACTATCTTATATGGGTGGCTTAAATTAGTGAGGTCGGTGCTACAAGGTGTCAAGTGTTTCTTGATGTTTATCTTCCCCATCCCAAGGGCAATCCTTGTACTGCTTAATAAATTGGCACACAATTTCTTTTGGAATGGTGAACAGGTGATGGTTGCATGGGATGATTTTTGCTTTCTTAAATTGATGGAGGACTTGACCTTAAGGAGCTGTAAGTCTGGAACATGGCACTACTAGCTCAAACTCTTTGGAATATTCATGCTGACAAGAGGATACTATGGGTGTAGCAGATCAACCACAAATATTTAGGGGTAATATTATTTGGAAGGTAATATATACTACAGGCTACTCAAATCTATTTAAGTAAATTCTCCACACTAGGGATAGACCTATAACCAAAATTTATTCCATCCACCTAGCCACTGTTTTGCTCGATCACTGGGGACTATGCTAGAAGGAAATCACAAATTCAGCCTGCATTTTTTTCTGATAGGCTAAGTCAAAGGTACTTTACGCCAACACAGTTTGGGGCAATGTTTTCACCCCCAAAGCACTTGTTTGTATTTTGGTTGGCTATTAAGCAAAAATTAAGGACAAAAGATAGATTACCTTTCGTCATTGATGACGCTCTTTGCCCACTATGTCATTGATAGCTTGAAACGGCAAGGCACTTATTTTTTTATTGTATGATCACAGGACCAGTTTGTACGACTATCAAGCAATAGGTCAAACTTGCTAGAATATGTCGACAATTGCTAGTTTAGATAAGTGGCTGAAGAAATAAGCGATTGGTATAGCGTGGCCAACGAAGCTCAAATGCTCAGCCTTAGCGACAATGGTCTACCTAATTTAGCACACCAGGAATCAAAGTTTGTCTGAGAATGCATTTTGGAAACTGGAGGACACTACCAATAAGGTTAAAACATATGTATATAGGGCACTTTTTACTTTATATCTACATGTTTTGACTTTATTCGAATCACACGGTTGTAAATTTGATACCATTTGCATTTAACTATGCTAGATCATAAGGCCTTTTGTAGCCCATATGCAGTAGCTCCTTGTACATCTCTTTTTTATCAATATAATAATTATATTTTGATAAAAATATATATATATAGTTATTTCAATGCTCAGAAAGAACTCAAATGTGACAATATATTTGGACTTTGGGAATTATTACAGATTACTATTCAAGTAAGAAAAAAGTCTATTGATTTGCATCATTTGCTAAAACCTCCCATTCCCACAATGCCTGCTTCCTAGTAAAATGCTTGTGTACAATATTGGTGCAGTTTCTATATTAGTTCCATGCTTAATAGAGCCTCCTAGTAGAATTATAGATAAATGATTCTAAAGTGAGCTAATTCTTTGGTCCTTGTTTTAGAAGTTGATTGCAGCATTTGTCCACGTGATTTGTTTTAATTTTTTGATTTCTTAACATATTCTACTATATAGTCCTTAACTAGCTTTGTTACATAATCTTGCTTATTATCCCAATAGTGTTCTTCTCTTTTTGAATTTTTTCCTTCTTGCAGCATTTGGCATCCTCATTGGTCAATTGCTTATTTGGACTCCTTAATATTCTCCATCATTAATGATTTAACTCCCTTTTACCTATCAACAGCCTATATGGTAATCATAATCGAGTGATTCACTATCCTGGATAAAGGTGGGACCATAAGTTAAACTTCCGTGCCCTGTGGATAGTAAGTGCCAATAGTTCTTATTACTGTTCTTTTGGATTCTTCCTTAGTGGGACTAAATCTCTTTAATTTATAGACTACCAGGACTTTGAGTTGTTTATGGTATCCTTGGTTTCCTAGTAAGTATGTTACTCTTAATTATCTCTCAAATTGGTGTTTTTTGGGATGTTCAAATTTTATTTCATGTTATCCTCATATTTATCCAGGTATTCCCCATTATATTTGATAGTATTACGGTTTGAGTTATATTTTACAGTGTGTACTTTCCTTGTTTATTAGAGCAGTATATAGTAACATATCTGTACCTTTGTATTTAGAAGATTCTTAGGCTATTTTTCCTAGGTTTTCTATATTTAGTCCTTTGTGTGCTGTAGATATATATTTGCTTGTATCAATGAAAAGATAAAACTTTTTCTTTGGCGGCAATATTTTTCTCATGGTATCAGAGCCATAGAGAAAACTGAATAAAGTCAGCCATGGCCGGCAACGGAAAGAAACTTATATCTCCTTATATCCTGAATTCGAATGATAATCTTGGGAACCTGATTACTCAGGTGCAATTGAAAGGTGACAATTATGATGAATGGGCTCGGGCGAAACGAACTTCGTTGAGAGCCAAGAAGAAATTTGGATTCATAGATGGAATGGTGAAGCAACCTGGTGATGATTCATCTGATTTGGAGGACTGGTGGACTGTGAACTCAATGTTGGTATCTTGGATACTTAACACAATTGAGCTAACTTTGCGATCTACCATAACACATATGGAGATTGCAAAGGATTTGTGGGAAGATATTCAGGAATGATTTTTGATTGCTAATGCACCTCATGTTCAACAGATCAAGGCGGAACTCACCAACTGCAAACAATGGGGGCTTTCGATTGTGAGCTATTATGGAAAATTGAAGCAGCTATGGGAAGAACTTGCAAATTATGATCAAGTTCTAACGTGTCGATGTGGAGGTTGCAAGTGCAACATCACAACTGCACTTAACAAGAAGCGGGAAGAAGAGAAACTTCATCAATTTTTGATGGGTCTGGATGACTCAATTTATGCAACAGTGCTCTCAAATATTTTGAGTACTGAACCGCTGCCTAACATGAACAAGGCATTCTCTTTGGTGTGTCAAGAGGAACGAATTCGAACTATCTCACGAGGAAAGGAAGAACATGGAGAACCCATGAGTTTTGCTGTGCAAACTGCCGCAAAAGGTCGCAAATCAGAAAATGAAGTCAAGGATAAATCTGTGGTGTGTTCACATTGCAAACGTGAAGGACATGGTGTTGAAAGTTGTTTTCAACTCATTGGATATCCTAATTGGTGGGGCGATCGACCAAAATGAATTGGACGCGGTTCAGGTTGTGGATATGCGGTGCAAAATACCAGTCAAGGATATGGCAATAAACATAGGGACAATATTGCACAGGTGATTCAGCAATCTTCCCCAATAGCAGCAGTAACAGAAGAAGAGAGAATGATGTCTAGATCCTTGACAAGTGAGCAATGGACAGCCTTTGTAAACCTATTGAATTCTTGCAAACCACGTATCAGCGAAAAGATGACTGGTAAGGAAAATATGTGCTGGATAATTGACTCTGGAGCTTCACAACACATGACAGGAAATCTGGAATTAAAAAAATAGTGGCTTGTCCAATTGGATTGCCTAATGGCAAGCAAGTGATGGCATTGCAAGAAGGATCAGTTTATTTAGGCAAAAATACCCATTTAAAAAATGTCCTATATGTTCCAAATTTACATTGTAATTTGATCTCAGTATCACAATTGAATGATGACTTAAATTGTGTTGTGTAATTCACTGATAAAAATTGTGTTATACAGGACCGCACTACGAGGATGGTGATTGGAGCGGGTGAACAATGTAAGGGGCTATACTACCTGAAGACGGTGACTTCGGCTTGTAAGGCAAGTCGTATGGAGGTTTTTGAACTTTGGCATAAGAGAATGGGTCATCCATCTAAGAAAGTCATAGAATTGCTCCCCAATGTTAATTCAAACAGTATTGATTCTGTTGGAAGTAAACCTTGTGATGTTTGTTTTAGAGCCAAGCAAACTCGAGAAGTGTTTTTATCTAGTGATAATAAAGCAAATGAAAATTTTGAACTAATACACTGTGATTTGTGGGGTCCCTATAGAGTTATTTCTTCTTGTGGTGCCTCCTATTTTCTAACTATTGTGGATGATTTCTCAAGAGGTGTATGGATTTATTTGTTGATTGATAAAACTGAAGTGAAAAATGTATTGCGCAATTTTCTTGCCATGGTTAAATAAAAATTTAATAAAGAAGTGAAAGTGGTCAGAAGTGACAATGGGACAGAGTTTACTCGCTTGCATAATTATTTTGCTGAGAATAGAATAATGCATCACACTTCTTGTGTAGGAACACCACCATAGAATGGACGTGTTGAGAGGAAACATCGTCACATTTTGAATGTCGCCAGGGCCCTGCGTTTTCAAGCAAACCTTCCTATTAAATTTTGGGGTGAGTGTGTATTGACTGCTGCATATTTGATAAGTCGAACTCCTTCCAACCTTCTAGAGGGCAAGACACCTTATGAAATTCTGTTTCACAAGTCTCCCAATTATAGTCATATTCATATTTTTGGGTGCTTATGTTATACAAGAAATTTAAATCGAGAGAAAGATAAATTTGCAAGTAGGAGCCGTCATTGCTTGTTTTTAGGATATCCATTTGGTAAGAAAGGGTGGAATCTGTATGATCTTGAAACCGGACAATTTTTTATATCTAGAGATGTGGTGTTTTCTGAAGATGATTTTCCATATGCCCAGAAGGGTATGACACATTCCAAGTAAGCTGTTTCGAGCTTGGGTTGTGTAGATATAATGGATCCGGTTGACGATGACATGTTTGAAGAGGAAGTATCGGTCAGTGTGACTCCTAAAAATCCAATTCAAGCACCTGATAATATGAATAATGCAGTCAGGAGGGGTACAACAGTCTTGGTGGATGGATCTGAGCAAGAGGAACTTGGGCGTGGCCTTCGAACAAAGTATCCTTCTACCCGGCTAAAAGATTATGTGACTCACACCATTCAATGTATTAGCCCATCTGCTTGTTCATCCACACCAACTTCCATCTCAGGCACACCTTATCCTATAGCACATTATATGAATTGTGATAAATTTTCTCCACGACATCGTGTTTTTCTGGCAACTTTGACAGCCAATAAAGAATCGTGCTCTTATGCTCAAGCAGTGAAAGATGGTCGATGGAGAGAGGCCATGAAGAAGGAGATTGATGCTCTTGAGAATAATGGCACATGGATGGTGCCACCTAGGGATGGCAATTTCCCCGCTTAAATCGGGGGCTCGACCCGGCCCGGCCCGGTTGGGCCGGGGATTCCTCAATTTAAAGCGGGGGCGGGCTTCATTCTTCGGCCCGCCAACTGGGGACGGGGATTGCATGATCTCCGCCCCTAGCCCGGCTCGCCCGGCCCGCTTTACATATTATATATATATATATATATATATATATATATGTATATATAAGTAGATTATATAAATATATATACACACACACACATACATATAGAGGTGAATTATATATGTGTTGTATATGTATACATACTATATAAATTATATATATATTATATATGTATACATACTAATATATATATACACACACACACACACACTATATAAATTATAAGTAGATTATATATATATTATATATGATTATATATGTATATAAAGGTAGATTATATATGTATATAAAATAAAATAAAATAGAAAAGAAGAGGAAAAATCGAAAAAGAAAAAAATTATCAATTTTATTATCATTAATCTAGTAATATGATAAATACATGAATTATTGAAAACCACCACAAAATTTTTTTATATGCTTAAAAAGTTTTGAATAAAAATATATTGGAGGAAATTTTTTTATAAAAAAATCTTTATAAATATTTCCGGGCCCAAACGAGTCCCCGCTTTCCCGTTGGGCCGGGACCAGGGATTGTTTTATCCCCGACAGGCCGGGAGCGGGGATCCTCGCCTTTCCCCGTAGCGGGGACGGGCCGGGGATGGGGATACGGGGGCAATGTGGGGGCGGGGCCGGGATTTCTAGTCCCTGACCCGGCCCCGTTGCCATCCCTAGTTCCACCAGGAAAGAGAGCAATAGGGAGTAAATGGGTCTACAAGATCAAGTATAACTTGGATGGCTCAGTTGAACGCTACAAAGCCCGTTTGGTGATTCTTGGTAATAATCAGATTGCAGGGATTGACTATAGTGAGACTTTTGCTCCTACTGCTAAGATGGTGACAATTCGTACTTTCTTGTCAGTAGCCGCAGCGAAAGGTTGGGAACTTCACCAAATGGATGTGCATAATGCTTTCTTACATGGTGATTTGGATGAGGAGATGTATATGAAAATGCCTCCGTGTTTCATGACTTCTCAGCCAGGAAAAGTGTGCAGACTGCGAAAATCTCTTTATGGGTTGTGTCAAGCTCCTCGATATTGGATCGCTAAGTTAATGACTGCCTTGAAAAGGTATGGATTTTCTCAGTCCCATTCAGATTATTCCTTATTTACCTTGCGTCAAAGTGAGATACAGTTGAGCATCTTAGTGTATGTGGATGATCTTGTTGTTGCGGGGAATGATGGAATCACCATTCAACAGTTCAAGGCATATTTATGTAAGTGTTTTCACATGAAGGACTTGGGCATACTGAAGTATTTCCTGGGAGTTGAGGTGGCCAGAAATGCGAATAGTATCTTTCTCTGTCAACGAAAATACGCATTGGATATTATTGGCGAAGCTGGGTTGTTGGGTGCCAAGCCTTCTGGTATTCCTATTGAACAGAATCATCGCTTGGCTATGACAGACAGTGCACTTTTGGCAGATCCTGAGAAGTATCGACGCTTAGTAGGTCGATTAATCTACTTGACGCTTACCCGACATGAGTTATCATATAGTGTTCATGTTCTAGCCCAATTCATGCAATGTCCAAAGGAAGCCCAGTGGGACGCAGCCTTGCGTGTGGTTCGCTATTTGAAAAACACTCCTGGGCAAGGTATATTTCTCCACGCTCATTATGATATGCAATTGTCTACGTTTTGTGATTCGGATTGGGGAAGCTGTCCTTTAACTCAACAATCCCTCACCGGTTACTTTATTTTCTTGGGAAACTCTCCTATTTCTTGGAAGACCAATAAACAACACACAGTGTCCCATTCATCGGCTAAAGCAGAATACAGGTCTATGGCTACAACTGTCTATAAATTGAAAAGGTTGAAAGGCTTGCTCTTATCTCTTGGTGTTGTGCATTCTACACCTATGAGGTTGTATTGCGACAGTCAAGCAGCCTTGCATATTACTGCAAATCCCGTGTTTCATGAGCGCACTAAGCATATCGAAGTTGACTGTCATTTTGTACGTGATGAGATTCAATGTCAAAATATTATGACTACTTATGTTCACAGCTCTGAGCAACTTGCTGATATCTTTACTAAGGCCGTGGGCAAACAACAGTTTGAGTACATCCTTCGCAAGTTGGGCGTTTGAGATCTTCACGCACCTACTTGAGGGGGGGTATTGCGGTCTGAGTTATATTTTACAGTGTGTACTTTCCTTGTTTATTAGAGCAGTATATAGCAACATATCTGTACCATTGTATTTAGAAGATTCTTAGGCTATTTTTCCTAGGTTTTCTATGTTTAGTCCTTTGTGTGTTGTATATATATATATTTGCTTGTATCAATGAAAATACAGAACTTTTTCTTCGGCGGCAATATTTTTCTCAGATAGTTATGATTTTTCAAAAATAATTCAGGAACCTATAAGTGGCTTCTAACTAGAATTTCAAAAAGGTTAATGTTGCTAATTAACTCTTGCTCCAATTTGGTGGAGATCTAACTAGAATAACTTATTCATTAAACTTTGTTTATGTCATGTACCAAAAGTGTTGGAGGGAGAGTAAAGGATATGATTGTTGTGCTTTTCTTGTCCACTTTTCCCCATTTTGTTCTCCAAATGATTTCTAGATCTTAGAAAAACTAAATGTTGTAGTTCGTTAGGTTCTACTGGCTACACAACTTGGCTTATGGAGATAACCCCAACTAGGTAAAGGTTCTTTATCTTAACTTTTGTCGAAGAGGTGAAGATTACAAGTCAAGAATATTACTAGTTTTTTACCTTTTAAAGATGGGCAATCACAGTGCATGCCCCCATGATTAGATTTGTAAGCTTTATGAATACTATGTTCTGTTTTTCTAAGCTAGTGTCTTTATCATCTTTTGGATGGACGTAATTAGGAATGTTTTAATACCCTATTAACCAAGTATAACCATTTTCCCAGTTGCTTCCTTACCATTTAAACAAATTTCATTTTATTTTGATATCCTTGCTGAGGCTGTTATTTTTCCTCAAACACCTTCTGATATACTAATTGTCTCTTAGGCCTTTATTTGGAAGGAAACATCTCCTCTCATTTGTTGCCTTCTCTGATATTTCAAACATTATTTCTGGGTGCTTGATTTCATTTGGCATATGCATAATATTAGAGTTATGCCCTAGAACAAATTCGTTTGTACAATGTATTTTGCACATTTATTTAATAAAGGTATTCTTTATCTTTTAGTTTCTTTGTTTCATATGTGTATGTGTATAAAATTGATAGATAAAGTCCATAACACAAAATATAGTGTTGAAGAAATCATGATAGAGATTATGATATGAGATTCCTACTATATTATGTTGTGCTTATACTTAAATTATTCCTAGTCATAGTATTAATGAGACGGGACATCAATAATGTACCAAGACTAGTACGTGTTAGATTTCTTAATAATATCAAGGGTGGTTCTCACATCTGTAGTTATTTTGATACTCAAAGTTAACACGTAGATGCTTTTTATATGAACAAGTACAGTGGATGACAGAACAACAAGATAATCACATAGATAATTATTTAGTACCAGTGATAGAATCTCATTATAGCAAATGTGCAAGTATCTTTAGACTTGATATCTTCAAGATATTTTTTTTACTGAGCATTGTACTTTGATTCTAATTTTTGGAGTTTCATTAGAACTACTTATGGAATGGATATTTGGTACAATGTAAAGTAAACAAAAATAGTTGAGAGGATCAATAAATAATTCATCATTCGAAATAGTAAAGGCATATATCTCACGGTCACTTATAGAAAATCATTACTTAAGAAGTCTTTGGCCAAGACAAATATATATTAGAAATAGTTTCAAATGGTACACATCTTGAGTAATAAATTCTGAAACAAATACTAATAGATTAATAATATTTTAGAGGGAGTTGGCACTAATTTCATACTCTAAATTGAATAAGATATAGTATGATGAAACGATGTTATTGCACTAACACTTTGCTATTAAAAGGTTTATATTAAGCTACTTAACTTTTTGGACTTTTGAGTGATCATAATGCATTGCTAAATGCTACTCATAATATGCTAAATATGAATTTTTTAATTAGAGAATTAATAAATTAATTTTAATTAGAATTAATGAATTAATTCTAATTATTAAAGATTATTACTTCTATGGTAATTAGAATTAACTCATATTTCGCTACCAATAGATTGGAAAACCTAATAAGTTACACACAATACTCAAAATAGTATATGATAATATTATGGGATTAATTTGTGGGAAGAAATAATTATATGTGCAAATTATGAGCAGTTATGATTCTTAGGGCCAAATTTTAATTAATAAGACCTTATAGGCCTAGATACAATTTGACAAACCAAAGCCTATAAGAATTAAGAAAAAGCCTTTTGTGTGTCTACTAAAGATTATGACCATGTATATATATGGATAAATGCAACACGCCACAATTCTTGGTGATAACAGTAGGTTTTCTTCTGTGAAGAAAATTAACACACAAAAGCTTTGTTTTGTATTTCTTTTTGTAAATTAAATTCCCTATAGCCGCCACAATTAAATCAACCAGCATTGATTCTTGGCACCTAGTTTGAGTACAATTCTTTATGTGAATTGTGTTAGAGAAATTCTTATACTTAGAATTTTAGTGGTTCAAGGCTTAAACGAATTTTTGGAGGAATTTAACGGGGGAAAATTTTTAAAATTTGTGTTTTTCATGTAACGGGGGTTTTCTCCTTTCACTTGACCTATTTAATTACATACGAGTGATTCTATTGCGTGGATTTCATTTTAATTTTCGCAACACATTATTTAATATTGCATGATCAAAATGTAACCGTGGTATCAAAGCCATCTCGTATGTGTTTTATGGGTTTTATTTAACTTATAAAATTGTTTCATTAATATTCTGTATTATAAAATTGTTTCATAAATATATTTGGATCAGTGAATTTCACGAAATTGTAATTTCAAGAAAAATTGGTTTCAGTGGGTTTTTGTTTTGTTTCCTCGGAATTTTTGTTTCAGTAAAGGATTTTAGAATCCTTCTGTGCACTATGTTGTTAATATTTGGGTTGAGTTTAATTGTTGTGATGTTGATCATAACGTCTTGTTGATACAGAGTAAAATGGTTTTCAAACCTAAATCGGTTAGGAAAATTTGTTCTCTGAAAGCTAGATCGAGATTAGTAATTTACAGAAATTATTTCTGGAAACTGAAAGAAAAGGTCAAAAAAATATTATTTTTGGCCTTTGAGGCTTAAGCCGATCACCGCCTATGTGTGAAATACATAAAGGCAGTTACTGGTTCTCGCAAGCCATTGGCTACCTATGTAATGAGAATGCTAAGCTAACTGCGGTCTTTCTTGAAGCCATGGACCGGCTTTATATTTATGTTATTAATTATGCTTAGAGTATTTTGGTATGTTGGCTTGGTTATGGATTAAAACCAAATTTAATCTTGTATCATGCATATTTACTGCTTTGTTTTGAATAAATAGAGCATGAATGTCCTGCATTTCTCTATAATTCTTATGTAATTTCTCTTCTCATCTAATTCCCTTCGAATGTAACTCGAGATTTCTTCATTTTGAATTTATGTAATTAGATTACATAAGTTAGATATGAATAGAAATTATTTTCCAAGTTTATAAAGATGGCAACCAAGGACAAAGTGAGAGAATAGTAAGACTTTCTTCTCAAAACATGCATGAGTACAAATGTTTGACCAAAATTAATTTCTTACTTAGTTCAAAGAAATTAATCTAGAAAAGTTTATAACTAAGTCATATAATTGAATCTATTACAATATTGTTAATTTGTTGATATTATACATACCAAACGATGAGACTGTTAATAAATAATTAAATCTCTCAAATAATATTAAATCTAATGCCCTCCATTAATATACTAAAAAAGAGAGTTCTTTTTCGAGATTAGGTTGTTGAGCATATCCAAGCCTACTCAACATTGAGTATGTTCAAGCTATAGAGTTTGATTATGGATTAATGGATTGGATTTAACTATTATCTTTATCCCTGTTAGGCACATCCCAGCATAAAGAATATTATAGGTAAACTTGGGTTAGCACTAAATGCTTTAATATTAAAAGATGTTAATTACCCAATGGTCCAATTGTTGTATTTGATGCAATTAGTATTGGATACCTATCATTGAACTTAAGAGTGGTTTGTTGGACACTCAAGATCATTCTTAAGGAATTTAGATACCAATCCACTAGGAAAGCTTCCAATGGATTTTCTTGAATCAATAGTGGGAGTTATTGATTTGAGTAAAATAGTAAAATAAATATGCGTTTAATTAAAGATTTAATTAAATGCATCTTATATGCATATACATAATTTAATGTCTCTAATCTTTTATTTAAATCATTTGCACTATGACAACAAATTTGAACTTACGTAACATTTTGAAAATGAACAAGATGCACGAATCTAACTTCTTAGATTGGTATAGGAATTTGAGAATCATTCTCAAATCTGAAAAAAAATGCTCTATGTGCTAGATGCTCATATTCCACCAGCTCTAACAATTGATGCTCCTGCTGATGAGCATGATGTCCATAAGAAGTACAAAGCGGATAGTAACATAGTATCTTGTATCATATGGCGTCAATGAATTCTAAGCTAGAAAAATAACATGAGCATATGGATGCTTATTTTATTATCTTCCATCTTATGGAATTGTTTGATGAACAAGCCTAAACAAAGAGATATGATATCTCTAAACAATTATTTATTATAAGATGACAGAAGGTGTTTCAGTAGCAACTCATGGACTAAAGATATTAAAGTTGATTGAGAAGTTTGGATCACTTTGGTTTACAATAGATCATGAATTAAGTATAGACTTAATTTTTTATCTTTGTAGACTAGTTTTTCACAATTTATGTTGAACTACCAGATGAACAAGATTTAATCCACTCTACCTGTATTGATCAACCTTCTCAATACTGCAGAAAGTACCATGAAGAAGGAAAATAATGCAGTCATGTTGGTTGATTCTTCAACTTCTAACAGGAAAAATGTTTCTAAAAGGAAGAAGAAGAATCTAACCAAACCAAAAAGTGGAATTAAGAAGAAGAAGATAGTTACCAAAAGACCACATCATCATTGTGTCAAGATGGGCCATTGGAGGGGCAATTGCAAAAGCTACCTGGACACTGTCAGGGAAACAAAGGAGAAGCTTGCAAGCACTTCTAGTTCTACTTAACACCTTTACTTCTATTCTATGTATGTTTATGATTGAGATAAATACTGCTTTTAATAATAAAATATGAGTATTAGATACTAGATATGAATCTCATTTGTGTAATAATTTGTAGGGACTAAAGAGTAGTAAAATGCTTCAAAAATGTGATGTGGACTTACGTACTGCAAATGGAGCAAAGGTTGTTGCACGTGTTGTGAAGACTTATCATCTACTCTTACTTTTTGGGTTGATTCTAGAACTCACAAATTATTATTATGTTCTAGTTATATTAAAGAATATTATCTCAATTGCTTGTTTAGACATTGATGATTTTCATTTAATTTTTTAGAATAAAAGTTGTTCTTTTTTATTAAATTATATCCATTATGATACTACAATTTTACTTACAGTATTATCGTTTGAAAGGGGGAGGGGGTGCAATTCAAACGTCATGGACAACAAAATTCTTCTTCTATATTTCTCAAGAGGTTTAAAACTATTACCTCAAAATTTTAAAGTATTAATTCTCTTCTTCTTCTGTACTTCAAAGGAAGTTTTAATTTATTAAAAGGATTCTTTAAGCTTGAAATTAAATTTTCTTTAAATAGTAAAATTTGAATAAATAGAATTCAAACTTCTCTCTTTTTTTTTAAAGAAGAATCTTATTAATAACTTTAGATCTCTCAGAAAATGTATATGGCTTCTTGTTGAATAGTTTGGTTTATTTTTATTTTTTAAAATTTTCTTTTCCTATATTTTCTCAATTGATGGACAATTAACGTAGTTTGAAGTTAAAGGGGGAAAAAGGCGGAGAAAAAAAATAATTAATTACTAAAATATCCTTCTTCTTTTTTTACTTAATGTTTTTTAAATAGCCTCCTCGTCTATATTATATTTACAATTATTATTAGAGTGTAAATGGATGGGAAAAGAATTTATTTGAGATGAATTTGTTTAAATATAATAAAAAATTATTAAATATGTATAATTAAAGTAGGTTCAAGTGAGGTTAAAGAGAGATATGATCTATTGTAAATATATGATAATTATTAAGAAATCAAAATTATTTAAATTAGTAATATTATTTTAAATTAAAATAAAATTTTAGATTAGGAAGAATTGATGGTTCAATTACACCTTTGTTATGAATATATTGTGAATTATTAGAGAATTAGTGGAAACTCCACTAATTATGGATTTTTTATAAATGTCCATCATTTAGTGGAGACACCACTAATTCATATTAGTGGAAAATTATGTATTCCACTAACTAAGAGTTTTATAAATAGAGCTATTCTCTAAACTTGAAAGATACCGTAATTTTGTGAAAGAATTGTGATTGTGAGAGAAAATTGTGAGAGAAAAGAAAGAGAGAAATTTGAAGAAATTCTTGTGTAAAAAATAGTTAGAGTTTTCTTAGTGTGTAGTGTGTAGATTTTATTCTAACACTGCCCAAATTTTATAATACGTTATCAGCACGAGTCTCTGTCGTTACACAAGCCAGAAGACAGGTACACATTTATTGATCCCTATGGCTAACCTTGCTAAACTCGAATTTGTAGTCCTTGATATTTCTGGAAAAAATTATATGTCATGGGTTCTCGATGTAGAAATGCATCTAAATGATGAAAAGAAAGATTTGACTACCTGAAGATGGTCGTACTACTCTCTGCACGGTATAAATGGTTGCACCTGAGGTTGCAATATTTTAAAACCGTGAATGAATATAGCTCCGCGATGTATAAAATTACATCTCAGTTAAAATTATGCAGAGAAAAAGTTACTGATGAAGATATGCTGGAAAAAATATTCTCCACTTTTCATACCTCGAATATTGTCCTGCAGCAACAATATCGAGAAAAACGGTATCCAAAGTATACAGATTTAACATGAGTTATTATTGAGAAATCATAAAGTCAGACGAACTGGCTCAACAGCACTCCCAAAAGTGAATGCTGTTAGCTCCAATAAAAGCCATCGTTATAATCGTGGTCGTAGCCATGGCTGTAGCTGTGGTCGTGGTTATGGTCATGAACACACTCGATATTTCCCTTATCACAAAGAAATACTGGTCACCTGAAGTAGAACAAAAAAGATAATAAGGGAAAAGGATGTTTCCATTAATAATAAGCATCACATCTTTAAGATGTTACATTCGGATGTCAATATTACACATTATACTATATTACTACTAACAGTTTAAAAAAAAATTATAAGTCTAGTGTTCACTTGTATTTCCTTCATTCATCTCACTGGTATTCACGTAAACTTGAGGATGCATGCTTGTAGTTGCTTTTTTGCAATAGAGCTGACAAATTTAGGATGAATATTTGTAGTTGTTCTTTTTCCATGTTTGCATTAGAGGAAGACAAACAGGTAGCAATTATGGACTTCAAATCCTCTTTTTCGGCATCCTCCTCCTCTTCCTTCTCCTTTGGGCCAGTATCTAGACTAGTAGCAGAATTAGCTGTGAAGTTACTGCGAAATAAGTCTTGGGATTTTATCATCCCCTTAAGTTTCTTATTATAGTTGGCCTTGAAGCATGCTTATCTCAATTTCTGTGTTTGGTCCTCCAACCGCGTATCGAGATTTTGTTCCACCAACTTCTTCTCACGTTCCAGTATCTCAATGGCTTGTCTTAACTTTTTCTCAGTCATATGTCCTCCTTTGTCTTTATTTCACATCTCCTGTGAATAGAAGTGATATCATCGGTTGGGATACATTCATTCCGGTCATTATTTACTTATAAATCTTTCATACTCTTATACTTACAAATTACAAGTGTGTGTGAGAGAGAACCTGAACATTCTCGATTAGGATCTCCAAGCTCAACAACTTCCTGTGAGGCCATCGACGAATTCCCAACTCCCTACATCTGTTCTTGAGACGGGTTAAGTCAATATTCAATTCTTTGGCCGCACTCTTGATTGGCAGGTAAAAGTACTGCGAACTAGTTTTTTTTTATAGTGTCTTGGAGCTATTGCCCTTCTCCTCTCTCTGCCTCCTAATCCTCTCCTTCTCCATAGGAATTTCGTCTGAAATAATATCTTGAACTTTGATATTATGCATTTCATGGGTCCTCACTCCAAATTCGTTACCAAGACCACTCATTATTTCTCCTAGAAAAAGAAAAACAATATCAGTAAGGGTAATACCATTCAAAATCCATGTTTGAATGTATGATAACCTTGAACCATATTCTGGCTTTGTTCAAAACCCATTAGAGAGTAGAAAGGATCATGCACAAGTATATCCTCATTCAGATGAACAGTATCAAAAGTAGTCTCTTGAATGGGTAGATCAAATTAAAAATCCAAAACAGTGTGTCCAGAACTTTCACTGATTTACATCACAACAAACCAAAAGAGAGTTTAATTTCATTATCAAGCACACTAAAAGGGGGGGGAGCCCTCAAAGGTATCTCACCTGAAATTAGGCGAAAGCGGTTGGCTTGGAAAGGAAAACACATCAAAATCTTCTGCGTTAGACCTAAAATTAGGCGGAGACGGTTGGATTGGAAAAGAAAACACATCAAAATCTTTTGCGTTAGAAACCAAGTGAAAATTTGACCATATCTCAAATGAATTACGAGTTCCCATATTTGTTTTGTGGTTTTTGTTTTTGAAGTTTACTAATGACTGAGATATATATCGATATACATATATATATATATATATATATATATATATATATACGAGGAAGAAGAAGAAGAGGTAGATGATAGGTGGAGGGACTGAGAGAAGAAAAGATAAGAAAAAAGAGAAAAAGATGGTACCGAGAAGAGTGAGAAAATAATAATATAGAGATTTTTTTTTGTTTTAATATATCTTGGCATTTTCTACTTGTTATGTATGTAGTATTACTCATAATGTTCTTACATTTTCATTATTATCTTGTGAAATCATTATTCCCTAAATTAGGGGGAGAACAGAAATAGTATAAGAAAGATCTTGGCTGGACAACATCATTAAATTATCTTGATCGGCGTACAAGTGCGTGTGAGCTTGAAGTTCAAAAGATAATTCATTTGTAAAGCATTGAAAATCAAATACTAGATGCTTTTGTTGACTTCAGAAGAGTTGCAAAATCGCATATTCCAACTATAAATGCTCCTATTCGAATTGAAGTTCCAGCAGAACAAAATATTGTACCTATAGCTATGGAGTCAAAAGCACGCCAGAAGTGTGGCCGACCTCTTGGTTCTAAAGATAAAAATCCTCAAAAGAAAAGAGGAATAAATTATCCAAATGATCATATTGAAGAAAAGAATGATAAAGACCAAGAGAGAACTAATGAAAAAGAACCAAAAGTTGATGAAAGTAACACTGAATTTTCTATCAATTATACTACTTCCGGTAGAAGTTGGAATCGATATAAATAATTATTGATAATATGTTTACATATAATATATCTCTTGATGTTATACAGGATAATGATGATCCTGAACCAATATCAATTGATGAATGTCGGCATAGAAAAGATTGGCTATAATAGAAAGATGCGATTCAATCGGAGTTAAATGCACTGACACATCGTGAAATCTTCGGACCTGCAGTCCGAACACCAGATGGTGTTAAACCTTTTGGCTATAAATGAATATCTGTGAGAAAGCGCAATGAAAATAATGAAATCATACGATATAAAGCACGGTTAGTAGCCCAAGGTTTTTCACAAAGACCAGGTATTAATTATGATGAAACTTATTCTCCTGTTGTTAATGCTATTACACTCCGATATCTTATCAGTTTGGCAGAAAGATAGATATGCGCCTATTAAATGTTGTCACTACTTACTTGTATGGAACTTTAAAAAATGGTGTTTACATGAAAATCCCTAAAGGATTTCGCATGCCCGAAGCATATAAACATTATCCTCGTGAAAATTACTCCATCAAGTTGCAAAAATCATTATATGGCCTGAAACAATCTGGGCACATGTGGTTCAATCGTCTTTGTGAATATTTATTGAAAGTGGGATTTAAAAATGACCAGGTATGTCCATGTATTTTTATTAAGAAATCTGGTACTAAATTTGTGATATTAGTTACATATGTTGATGATATTAATCTTATTGGAACTCCTGAAGAGCTCCAAGAAACAATTGATTATTCGACATCGCGGATGTTAGTAAAATTACATTTTGCCTTGGTTTACAAATTGAACATTTGGCAAGTAGAACATTTATTCATCAATCAATATATACAGCAAAAGTTTTAAAAAGGATTTTCATGGATAAAGCACATCCATTGAGTATTCTAATGATCATCCGGTCATTAGATGTGAATAAAGATCTTTTCCAACCTCACGAAGAGGATGAAGAACTTCTTGGTCCTAAAGTACCATATCTCAGTGCTATTGGTGCATTGATGTATCTTGCTAATAATACACGACCTGATATTACCTTTGCTGTTAATTTATTATCAAGATTTAGTTCTTCACCAACACGACGACATTGGAATGGAATTAAACAAGTCATTCGATATCTCCAAGCAGCTACTTCTTCATATCATGCTGAAATTATTGCCATTCATGAAGCAAGTAGAGAATGATTCATTATATCCGAGAAAGTTGTGGATTATCATCTATCAGAGATATTCCAACTCCTCTTTATGAAGACAATGCAGCTTACATAGCTCAATTACGAGGAGGATATATTAAAGGAGATCTGACAAAACATATTTCACCAAAATTCTTTTTTACTCATAAACTCCAAAAGAAAGGTGAAATTGATGTGCTACAAATTCGGTCATGTGACAACTTCGCAAATATTTTCACAAACACTTTACCGACTGCATCATTTGAGAAGTTGAGATATAAAATTGGTATGCGTCGGTTCAAAGATTTAAAGGAATCATCTCATCAGGAGGAGTAATAAACAGACATATCGAATAGTGTACTCTTTTTCCTTCACTAGATTTTTTTTCCCACTGAGTTTTTATCTAGTAAGGTTTTAACAAGGCATATTCTTTATGTAATGGATGGACATCCAAGTGGGAGTGTTATGAATATATTGTGAATTATTAGAGAATTAGTGAAAGCTCCACTAATTATGGATTTTTATAGATGTCCACCATTTAGTGAAGACACCACTAATTCATATTAGTGGAAATTATATATTCCACTAATTAAGAGCTTTATATATAGAGTTATTCTCTAAGCTTGAAAGATACCATAATTTTGTGAAAGAATTGTGAATGTGAGAGAAAATTGTGAGAGAAAAGAAAGAGAGAAATTTGAAGAAATTCTTGTGCAAAGAATAGTTAGAGTTTTCTTAGTGTGTAGTATGTAGATTTTATTTTAACACTACCTAAATTTTATAATAACCTTTAATTTATCAGACGAATCGCCAAAGAAGAAATTGACATTTTCATAAAAGATTTTCAGTCCCCAAGAGGTTAATATTGGCATTTTCTGGAAATACTATAGGGAATAGTAAAAACAGTAGTGGGAGGAGGCCTCGTGTCCTGTAGAATCACGGTTGTCTCCTCATCTGAAAAAAAAAACCCAATTTCCAAAAGCCCCTTCAATAATGGCAGGGTGTTCAACCGTTTTTGATTTTGAAATTTGATTTTTTTTATTTTTCTTTTTTAAATTGAATCGAATCAAAATTTATAGTAAAGCGACAGATTTTTTAAATCGAATTTGAATGTCTATTTAGTAGATTTATTAACATAATATAAATTTAAACCCAAACAAGTAAAATTTAATATAAATTACAATTCAAATCTAATATAAAATATAATATAAATTAAAATTCAAACATTTTAAAGATTTGGACAAAATATTTTAGTAGAAAATTATGATCATGGATGTAAATTATAAAGATGAAGATTTTAAACTCAATTACTAATAATTTTATTTTGGACAAAACTAAACCAAACTGAACTAAAATAATCGAAATCGAGCATAATTTTTTTAAAAAATAATAATTTATAAAAATAAACAATTGATTAATGAACAATATTTTACATTTTAAAAATATAATTCAATTTTTCAATTTTTTATTTTAAAATATTAAAAATCGAACCGATTTTTTATATAAACTCTAAAACCAAATCGAATCGAATCGAATTTTATTAAAATTGAACTGAAAATCGAAATTAAGATTCGATTTTTTGATTTAAACGGAATAATGAACACCACTGCCGAACACCATTTCCGCCTGCATTTTTCCCAGGCATATCATTTCCGACATTCTTTCCCGTCTCCTAGTGAAATCCTTCTTCTGATTCAGATGCGTTTGCAACAAGCCACGGAGATCTTTAATATCTAATCCCAAATTCGTTACTTCCCACTTGAACCATTCCCCCAACTCTCTTCTCATCCATGCCATCCAATCTCAGACCTCTGACCAGCTCATTTCCCTTCTCAGGAACCCACCTGATTCCAACCCTCCTCTCCTGCTCGATCACTGCTTCCCTTTTTATTTCAGGGAAAATAGACCTTGTTGGCTCCATAAACGGTGTGGTTTGCCTCTGCTATCCCCCCTGGGGTGACTGCATTGTCCTCTAGAACCCGACAACCAAAAAGAGCAAGTTCATATAGCTTTCGGGCACAAAGCCCGTTGATGGTAGCAAAGTTTCAATAGGGTTTGGTTTGAACCCGGAGGAAAATGATTTCTACATCGTTACTATTTTGTGTTTCAAATCTGAACTGAACTTGCCCAACAGGGTTGAGATTGAGATTTATTCTGATAATAAAAGGTTTTGGAAGAAGATTGGAATTCTGTCAGGGGTTCAGTTCTTAAAAACGAAATGTGAGAAGTGGTGGTTAAAGGAGTTCCTTATTGGATTGATTTAGTAGATGATGTTTTAGGATTGCGCTATGTGTTGTTATATTTCAATGTGCTTAAGGGGGTTTTCTGTAAGACGCCAATGCCAAGAATTGATGCAGGAACTGGTAAATGCATTTTGGAGTTCAGGGATTGTCTTGCTATGATAGTGTGGAAGGAGTGCCTGAAGAAATATTTTGATGTATGGATCATGGATGATGAAAATGGTTGGTGTAAGAAGTTCAATATGGGCCAATGCTCGACGTGAAGAGAGTGGTGGGTGTAAAGAAAATAAAGGAGAGAACTAAAAGAACTCAAACTAACTTAAATAATTTCATTACGATATATTATAATAGCTACAATAAGGGAAATGTTGTGAATATGTTAGAATTAGTGGAAACTCCACTAATTGTAGATATGGATGTCACCATTAATAGTTAGTGGAGACACTACTAATACATATTAGTGGAAGATGAATTCCACTAAGAAGAACTCTATAAATAGAACTCTTTCCAAACTTAAAAGATATATCATTTTTTGTGAGAGAATTATTAGAGAAAATTGTGAGAGAAAAGAAAGAAGAGAAGTTTGAAGAAATTCTTGTTCAAATAATAGTTAGAGATTTATTGTGTAAATTTTATTCTAACACTGTTAAATTTTCATAATACGTTATCAGCACGAGTCTCTGCCGTTACAAAAGCTAGAAGATAAAGCACGAGTCTCTGTCGTTACAAAAGCTAGAAAATAGATGGCTGTTGTTAATGATGATGTATGTATTATCGATAATGGAACTACACACACCATACTAAAAAATGAGAAATATCTTTCTTATTTCAAAATGGGAGAAATAAATATTTATACTATAAATAGTAGTACAAATGTGATTGAAGGCTCTGGAAGAGCTAGTATATTATTGTCTGAAGGAACAATAATTACGATTGATAAGGCACTATTGTCCTCAAAATTCAGAAGAAATTTATTGAGTTTTAAAGATATCTGCAAAAATAGGTATCATGTTGAAACAAATGAGGAAAATGGTATTGAGCATCTTTATATTACTCAAATTAATTTGGGTAAGAAATCTGTATTCAAAAAACTGTCATCTTTTTCTACTAACCTATATTTTGCAAAAATACGTACAATTGAAATTCATCATCTAGTAAATCAAAAGCTTATTGATCCTACTACTTTTAACATTTTGCATGACCGGTTGGGTCATTCAGGATCTACCATGATGAAAAGAATAATTGAGAATACACATGGTCATCCATTAAAAAATAAAAAGATATTGACATCAGAAAAATTCTCATGTGCTGCATGTTCCCTAGGAAAATTAATTATTAGACCATCACCAGTAAAAATAAGAGCTGAAAGTCCTACATTTCTTAAATGAATTCACGAAGACATTTATAGAGCTATTCATCCACCATGTGGACCGTTCAGATATTTTATAGTCTTAATTGATGCATCATCCCGATGGTCACATGTGTGTTTATTATCTACTCGCAACTTAGCGTTTGCGAGATTACTTGCTTAAATAATTAAATTACTAGCACAATTTTCTGACCATCAAATTAAAAATATCCATTTAGATAATGCTAGTGAATTTTTATCACATGCTTTTGATGCATATTGTATGCCAATTGGGATTATTGTTGAACATCCTGTAACTCATGTTCATACACAAAATAGTCTTGCTGAATCTTTTATTAAAAAATTATAATTAATTACTAGACCATTATTAATGAAAACAAAGCTCCCAACATCTGCCTGGGGTCATACTATTTTACATACTACAGCACTTGTACGTATAAGGCCAACTAGTTATCATAAATTATCTCCTTTGTAATTGGCTTTTGGTTCAGAACTAAATATTGTTCATTTAAGAATTTTTGGGTGTGTTGTATATGTTCCAATTGCACCAAACCAACGTACAAAAATGGGTCATCAAAGAAGAAAGGGGATATACATTGGATATAATTCTCCCTCTATTATCAAGTATATTGAATCCTTGACATGAGATGTATTCACAGCAAGATTTGCTGATTGTCATTTTGATGAATCATTATTCCCTAAATTTGGGGGAGAACATAAACAGCATAAGAAAGATCTTGCTTAGACAATATCATTAAATTATCTTGATCCGTGCATAAGCGCATGTGAACTTGAAGTTCAAAAGATAATTCATTTGCAAAATATTGCAAACCAAATGCCAGACGCTTTTGTTGACTCTAGAAGAGTAACAAAATGGCATATTCCAACTATATATGCTCCTATTCGAATTGAAGTTCCAGCAGAACAAAAGATTATACCTATAATTGCTGAGTCAAAAGTACGCCAGAAGCGTGGTCGACCTCTTAATTCTAAAGATAAAAATCCTAAAAAGAAAAGATGATTAAATGATCCAGATGATCATATTGAAGAAAAGAATGATAAAGACCAAGAGAAAATTGATGACAAATAACCAGAAGTTGATGAAAATAATATTGAAATTTCTATCAATTATATCACTTCCGATAGAAGTTAGAATTGGATAGAAACAATTATTAATAATATGTTTTCATATAATATATCTCTTGATGTTACACAGGATAATGATGATCCTAAACTAATATCAGTTGATAAATGTCGGCATAAAAAAGATTGGCTACAATGGAAAGATGCGGTTCAATTGATATTAAATGTACTGACAAAACATGAAGTCTTCGGACCTGTAATCTGAACACCGAAATGCGTAAAACCTGTTGGCTACAAATGGATATTTGCGCAAAAGCGCAATAAAAATAATGAAATCGTACTATATAAAGTACGGTTAGTAGCCCAAGGTTTTTCACAAAGACCAGGTATTGATTATGATAAAACTTATTCTCCTATTGTTGATGCTATTACACTCCGATATCTTATCAGTTTAACAGTACATGAAAAGATATATATGCGCCTATTAGATGTTATCACTGCTTACTTGTATGGAAATTTAGAAAATAATGTTTACATGAAAATCCCCGAAGAATTTTGCATGTCTGAAGCATATAAACATTATCCTCATGAAAATTACTCCATCAAATTGCAGAAATCACTATATGGCCTGAAGTAATCTAGGCACATGTGATTCAATCGTCTTAGTAAATATTTATTGAAAGTGGAATTTAAAAATGACCAGGTATGTTCATGTGTTTTTATTAAGAAATTTGGTTCTAAATTTATGATATTAGCTATATATGTTGATAATATTAATCTTATTGGAACTCCAGAAGAGTTCCAAGAAACAATTGATTATTTAAAAAGAGAATTCGAAATCAAAGATTTTGGTAAAACTAAATTTTGCCTTGGTTTTCAAATTGAACATCTGAAAAGTGGAACATTTATTCTTCAATCAACATATATAGCAAAAGTTTTAAAAAGATTTTATATGGAAAAAGCACATCCATTGAGTATTCCAATTAGTTGTGACAATCATGTCGTGTTCGGGTTGGCGGTCGTGTCAAGCTGGAGTAATTACACACGACACGTCAACCCGAATACGACACGATTAATAAACGTTTCTAATTTTATAACACGAACACAACACAAAAATAAATGGGTTGACATGACACAACACGATTAGACACGAAAATAAATAAATACCTACTAAACCCGCCAACCCGAATACCTACGAAACTCGCCAACCCGCCAATCTGAATACTTACTAAACTCGTTAACCCGAATACTTATTAAACCCGCCAACTCGAATACCTACTAAACATGTCCACCCATTACACTAAAAATTTTTAAAAAATAAATCAAACCATATAAAATTAAAATAACCAATAGAATAGTCCATATAGTCTTAAATGGCCGATCTTAAATGGCCAATAAAATAATAAATTATCTAATTAAATATCCAGAGATATGAATAAATTCATAAGACTTAATCTAAAAAATTTAAACATCCAATTTACTTAATACATTAAAAATTTAACAAACTTCAAACAACATTGACAATATTCTTCTCAGCAAGTGCCTCCTTATTGATGTTCAAATCGATAGCATTTTGAATAACTTCATCCACACTTAACTTTTCAACAAGTGCTTCTGCAATAAATTTAAACAAACAAGTATTATAAATTTTATTTAAAAATATAAATTGAAATAAAAATATAGTCTAAAAAAATTTTTGCCTCCATAAATCCAATCTTTAGAACAAACCAAAGACTCAACAAAATCAGGTAATAAAGAACTTCTAAATTGATCAAAAACTCTACCACCACTACTGAATGTAAACTCAAAAGCAACTATAGAGGTAGGAACAGTAAGCACATCTCGAACCATTTGAGCTAGCAAAGGGTATTTATACTGATGAGCCTTCCAATAAGATAAAACATCAAGCTTTACTGTTCTATCAACCCTTGGCATATCTAAATACAACTCCAACTCAAATTTCTGCATATGCTTCATGACATCTTCACTTTCAAAATTATCAAACTCCTATTTTAAAAATTAAAAATGGAATTAGAAAGCATAAATTAAATTATATATTAACATTATAATATAAATTATAATTATAAAAGATATTAGACTTATAAAAAAAGTAATAAATAAAAGAAATAACCTGAAAAACACTTGAACTTTCTATACTATCTTTCTCTTTGGTAGTGGTTGATTTTGATTGTCCCTGAGATACAATGCCAAATACTCCAGATATAGAAGAAATATTAGTCTTGTATGCTTCAAAGATAGAGAAAAGTTTAGATTTAAGTTCTGAGCACTCCACTTGACCATCAATACCATAAAGTTTCCTATAACTAAATTCAACAAATTGCATTTTATACCGAGGATCAAACACAACAACAATGGCCAAAAGTGGGCTGAACTCTTTCCAATACATATTAAACTTCGAATACATGCCAATTACAATTCTCTTCATGTAGTCATCAGGACTTTTAATTTCTTCTGTCAACCTCAATTGAATCATAAACACATGGGAAAAATAGAGATTGGAAGTAGGCCTCTTCGCACTAGAAAATGCATTTGTTGCATCATAAAATAATTTCAAGAAACCACATATTTTCTCCACTTTACTCCATTCTTCTTCAGAAGGGTTATGCTTGAAATTTGAGTCACTCAATTGAAAATGACATAAATTAAACTTATAATAAAGTGCACTAGCAAGCATCTTATATGTGGAATTCCATCTTGTAGGAACATCTTGCTTAAGAGATTTCTTGGATTCAAGAAATGTGTGTGCTACACACTCTAAAAACTTTTGCTTTCTTGTTGGTGACCCTTTGACATACTTCACAGATTCTCTTACCTTCTCAACTGATTCATCAATTTCTTTCAACCCTTCTTTTACAATTAAATTGAGAATATGGGCATAACATCTTACATGAAACAAAGAACCAAAGTCCAACAAACATATTTGGAAATTCAATTGATATTTTAAAAGCTCAACACATGAATAGTTGGCAGAAGCATTATCCAAAGTTATAGAAAATAACCTCTTCTCAATTTCCCAACTAGTTGTTGGGTATCTCTGGCTCGTATCCTATACGGCGCAGCGAAAACTAAACAAGATACTATCCCAGGACCCGCCTATGTGTGGCAAACAAAATATAAAGATAATAAAGGTAACAGCTTTTTACCTTTGTTTGATCGTCCGAATAACAAAATTTCTTCTTCAAGTCGAAGCGCGATCCAACAATCCTCTTGTACAAACTCTACGTGGGTTGAACGTCTAACCACTATAGTCACAATGTGTGATTATCTCTAACAGTAATCCACACAGAGGAATACTCAAGCACCAAGATTTTCTGTACTGGAAGAAAAAGATGGCGGCTAGGGCTGTTTTCGTTTTCAGCAAAACGAGAGAGAGAGAGAGAGAGAGAGAGAGAGAGAATAAAACGTTTGTTTTGTGGCTCCTATTTTCATGTGAATCACCCTTAGATTAGGGTTTCGAGCATATTCAATATATGTTCCAAAATCCACTGAAAATCTGAAATTCTAAAACAATTAGAATTTCCTAATTGTAATTGGAAACATCAAATTCTCACAATTACAACTTGGACCACAAATTATAACTAATTATAATTTGTCCACTACAACTTCTTTTTCTCGCAATTAACCCCTCTATGTTATCAAATAACATCTTGAGTATATAATCCTCTATTGTGTGTGACTTATTAGATTTCCCAGTCAATTGGTAGCAAACATGAATTAATCCAAACGTCTTTGAGATTAATAATCTATAATTAATTAGAATTAATCCTATATATTAATTCTAACAAGAATTAGTTTATTAATTCATCAATTAATAAACTCATATTCCCATATCATCAGCGGTATCTAGCAACACATCATAACCACCCAAGAGTCCAGGAAGTCAAATGGCTTAACATGAACCCTTCAATAATAAACTTCAGTACAATTTACTCCTTTCACCATACAATATCTCATTCGGTTTGGAGTACAAAATTAGTGCCAACTCCCTCCAGAATTAATTCTAGCCCAAATACAATAGTACTTGTACCAGGAACCCACTACTCTAGATGTGTATCAATTAGAACTATTTCAAATACACAATCGCCTTGGCTAAGGACTTCTTGAGTAGTAATTTCTACAAGTGGCCATGATATATTTGCCCCTCCTATTAGGAGTGGTGAATCCTTTATTGACCCTCGTAACTACTTTCGTGTACCTCACAATGTACCCAATATCCATCCCATAGGCAGCCCTCGATCGAGCTCCGGAGATTGGAATCAAAGTACAAAGCTCAACAAACAAAGTACCTTGGAGATCTCAAGTCCAAGAATACTTGCATGTTTGCTATATTGAGATTATATCACTGGTACTAAATAGTTATCCATGTGATTATCTCAAAATTAGGTCATCCAATGAACTTGTTCCATTAACAACCATCCATGTGTTAACTTTGAGTATCTCAATACTCACGGATATGAGAACCACCACCTGATCAAATCAGGAAGTCTAACACATGCTAGTCTTAACTCATTATTGATGTCCTGACTCATTAATACTACGACTAGGGACTATTTAAGTACTAACACTATACAGTATAGTATGAATCTCATATCATGATCTCTATCATAATTTTCTTAACACAATGTTATACTAGGAACTTTATCGAATAGTTATATTACTTAAAAGTAAACAAAAAAAAACTGTAAGATAAATAATACCTTTTATTAAAATAAAATGTGACATATACAATGTATAAGTGATTGCCTCTAGGGCACAACACTAATACTAGCAACCAAACTATAAATCTTTTCAGCTAATGCAACACAAGAATGAGGTGGAGGCATGTATGAAAAATTCAAATCTTTTTATGCAATACCCAATTCTTGTCAATAAAATGTGCAGTCAAAGTCATATATCCATCTGTAGCTATCAAAGTCCAACAATCAAAAGTCAAGCAAATTCTACTGGGACATTGTTTAAGTTGAAAAGTTATCTTGGCAATATAATCAGCATGCATATTTTTAATATCTTGCCTCGCAGTATTCCTACTAATATGAGACACATCTGGCTCTAAGTAGGTACATCCCTAATGCCCTCATATTCCACAAAAGATAAAGGCAAATCATGTTGTATCACAACATTAATCAACAACTCCCTAAACTTTACTTGACAAAATCTCCTAGATCTACTATTCATGCTGCCACCACTAGATTCAATGAACATTTGTCTTATATCCTTTGAATCAATCCTAGGACATTTCTTAATATGCTTTTTCAAGTTACCTGTCCCATAGTTGCTAGCTGAAAGATATATTTGGCCATAATACTTACACTTGCATCTTTCTTTTCCATCTTCACCAATGGTAGTAGGTCAAAATATTGCCAAACATTACTTGTGAGCTTTCTTTTACGTTTCTACCTGTTTAAGTGGTAGAAGAATCCTTTGAATTTGCACCCTCTCCGTTGTCATTTCCAACCATCTCAACACTTTCATCATCTGTGTCACCTTCAAGTTCAACAAACTCTTGCTGCAATTCATCAATTTGTGGTAGAAGTAACAATGTATCTATCTCTACAATTAGTGAAAAAGACATAATTAACCTCAAGTATGCTAAGAATGTTGCAATTATATATTCCATATAGCAAAACCATAGAAAGTACAAATAGCTATGGAAGGGGGATAAAGTTGGTAAGCTGAACTCTTAAAAGGATTCATAAATAGAGCATGTGAAATTTGAAGATAGCATTTAGCTCACATGCAAATGAAGTAGATTAACTGGAGCACTTCTTGGTTGTATTAAGTAGAGAATACACAAAGACTAGCAAACCATAAGAACTAATGGCCCGCATCTCCACTATCATATATATTTTTTAAAAAATAATTCTCCACTGCCAACTCTTTTTTTAAATTTAAATTTTAATTATAATTAATGTTAACCACTTGCGGATGAAAAATATATAGTCCTATCAAGCTAATTCTATTATACAATTGTCTTTTTAAAAAATATTTAAATTTAAATTTTATTTTATAATTAATTTCTCTCAATAGTGGATACAATTGTCCTTTTTTTGTAAGTTTAAGTGTAAATTTAAATTTATTTTATAATTAATTTCAATCACTAGTGGATTGGTGGAGGGGGAAGGGGGAGGGGGGGAGGAAAAAAAGTCCAGCCAAGCTAATCTATACAATTCTTTTTCTTTTTTGAAAAAAATTAATAATTTTAATTAATTTCTATCACTAGCAGATGAACAATAAAAGTCCTATTAAACTAATTCTCTACAATTGTCCTTTAAAACTTTTTCAAAGATTTCATTGAATTTTTTAAACTTTAGAAGAAGGATTACTTCTCTGATTCCATGAACAAGTGAAAGTTGGTGGCTGCTTCAACACCAAACTCTCTATATATATTTCTTCCAGTTCTTGATTTTGTCTCAACAACAACAACTACACAACACAAAGAGCTCAACTGTCTGCTTGCCACCTTCTCTCTTCTCTTGTTGCAGTGTACACAATATGTCTTGATGCCCTCTATAATATAAATACACCCACACAAGAATCTGTTCAACCCTTCTTGGTCTAAGCTCTAGCATAAAAAAAGTTGCAGCTTTCCTTGTCTAGTTTCTTCCTCTTTCTTGTTAAAATATTCTTATGTTAGCCTCAAAATGCAACATTGTTATTCTCATTGCTGTTTCTGTCCTTCATTGCAGCTACTTGGGTATTTGTCATGAATGCCATACTTTAAGCTCGTGTTTTTTGTTTGTGTTTTTGTTTTCTAGTCAGTAATTTTAATGATGTTTTGATTGACAAATAACAGGAAATGCATAGATAAATCCAACACAGATTGCTACCAATGCTGTCTTGTGCTTCGACAACAAGCTTGTGAGTATTTTTGTGTATTGTATGGAGGAGTTTCATGACTTCTTTTGCTCCTCCAAAGGCCCTAATTTTCTTCTGAAATCTTGCATTTTGATGAGCATGGAAACAGATTTACACTAGATGTGATGAACAGTACAGATTGAAGGAAAGTAGGGATATAAATGTTCCTTGTGAAGTAGCTAATCAATTTTGTTATGGACCTTGCCTATCTAAAACTAGGACATTGCTCAATTGTGTGGATAAATTGGCCTCTGGATTCATATTCTTGAACAAGGTCACCACTCAAATCATACGAAATGCACTCGATGCTAGATGTAGTTACACTCCTCAAAAAGGTAGTCCTAGTTGGTCACTATAAGAGTTTTACTACCGGTAAATTTGCAACTTCTTCAGCTGGCCTAACCATGATGCATGTAACATTCTATTGTTAATTTTCATGTTTCTGCAGGGCTATTTATTTTGGGGAATGACTTGCCAAGTGGAACATGCAATTTGATTAGCAGTGCTCCTACTTAATGGACACATAAAGTTCAACGGACAAGGTTAATTCACATCATGTCATCTTCATTGAATTTAGTAAGGACTAACAACATTCATTGGAAGGATAGATCAACACCTAATTGTGTTCCTATATTCAATGCTATCCTATCACATAATTTGCAACATGTGAATTACTACACATTCAACTCAAGATACAGCAAAATATACATGAATTGGTCTTGTCTTTGTCTCTCTTTTACTATATTTTCTAGTCTTGTCTTTCTTTCACTGCATTTTCTTTACACTAAAACAGATCACATGAATTACAAAATCCAACCAAAACAATCCACAACAATCTAACACACACCTTAACACAAACAACACACAAATAGAAATTTCACCCAAAATTCCACCATGGCATCGTTCAACACCAGCGAACAAAACATATATCAAAATGTTCCTCCACATGCATAGAACAATAACGAAGTCAAAAATTTAAACTGATTCCTTAAATTTCTTCCATAGACAGAAAGAAACACTCAAGAAAATAACAAATCAGCCAACCACATTCCATCGCAAGAAATTTAAAAAATAAGATCAACCCAGAAATAAGAAATTGCAGATCCAACGAAGAGTACTGATTTGCCACAACTTTCAAATTCCAGAGGAATGCCAATGCCGAATGCTGAAATTTTGACTGGCTTCAACTCTACAATCTGATATTCGATGAGGCAGATGTCGATAATTTGCATCCACCTCCGAGCTCTACAGCTGAATCAGTCAACAATGGTGACTAGAAGCCCAGGGAACAAAAAAGCACATAGATGATTTATTTCTAAGTTCTGACGAGTTCCAAAAGCATATTGAATGATAAACACAGCAATTTTGTAAATTTAAACTAGTTAATGGGAAGAGTGAGAGGCAACGGCGGCGTGCTCAACAGAAGAAAATAATGGAGATAGGTTTCACGTTTCAATATCTATTTCACACGCACTCTTAATGCTAGGGTAAGTTTTTTGGACTTTCTTGTAAAAAAAAATAAATAAATAAACGGGTTGGCGGATCAAAATGGGTCGAAACGGATTCAACCCGTTTATGATCCGAACCCATTTAAAGCTAAACAGGTCGACCTGTTTTGACCTGAACCAGCGAAACCCCAACTCTAACCCGCTATAATCGTGTCATTTTCATGTCGTGTTGGCGTGTCGTGTTCAACATTGCCGCCTCTAATTTCAATGATCGTCTGGTCATTAGATGTGAATAAAGATCTTTTCCAACCCCAAGAAGATGATGAAGAACTCCTTGATCCTGAAGTACCATATTTTAGTGCACTTGGTGCATTGATGTATCTTGCTAATAATACACGTCCTGATATTGCCTTTGCTGTCAATTTATTAGCAAGATTTAGTTTTTTTACCAACACGACGACATTTGAATGAAATTAAACAAGTCATTCGATATTTCCAAGCTACTTCTTCAAATCATGCTAAAATTATGGCCATTCATGAAGCAAGTCGAGAATGTGTATGGTTAAGATCAATGATTCATTATATCCGAAAAAATTGTGAATTATCATCTATTAGAGATATTACAACTCCTCTTTATAAAGACAATGCAGCTTGCATAGCTCAATTACGAGGAGGATATATTAAAGGAGATCAGACAAAACATATTTCACCAAAATTCTTCTTTACTCATGAACTCTAGAAGAAATGTGAAATTAATGTGTTACAAATTTGGTCATATGACAACCTCGCAGATATTTTCACGAAGACTTTACCGACTGCAACATTTGAGAAGTTGAGATGTAAAATCGGTATGCGTCGGTTAGAAGATTTAAAGGAATCATCTCATCAGGGGGAGTAATAAACAGACATATAGAATAGTGTACTCTTGTTTCTTCACTAAATTTTTTTTCTCATTGGGTTTTTATCTAGTAAGGTTTTAACGAGACATATTCTTTATGTAATGAACATCCAAAGAAGAGTGTTATGAATATGTTAGAATTAGTGGAAGATCCACTAATTGTAGATATAGATGTCTACCATTAAGAGTTAATGGAGACACTATTAATACATATTAGTGGAAGATGATGAATTTCACTAATAAGAGCTCTATAAATAGAGCTCTTCCCAAGCTTGAAAGATATATCATTTTTTGTGAGAAAATTGTGAGAGAAAAGAAAGAAGAGAAGTTTGAAGAAATTCTTGTGCAAATAATAGTTAAAGATTTATTGTGTAGATTTTATTCTAACACCGCCAAAATTTTATAACAGGAAATACAAAATTTCCTCTTAATTTATACTCATAGACACACACTACCACTTTTCTTATTTTAATGCTTTCTACCTACACACCATACTACATTCTACTCTTCTTACACTTCACTGTTAACTTCATGGATTACAAGCATGCCATCTATTTATAGGCATAAAAGAACCAACATGTGAAGTCGGTTATAGCTGGAAGTTTCTAGGCAATGCAAGTTGCATAAATTCTTAAGATTTTTGTAGTGTTTTCTTCATAAATCTAGAATGGCAGTGGAAGGCCTCCAACTTGCAGATATTTGTTTAAAAATTGCTATCCAAGCATCTAAAAATGGGGGCTGTAGATTTTTTTTAACTGCAATTTGTAGCTCTAGATCAATCCTTAATGGCGGTGGAGCAAGCAGTTATTGCTTTCTCAATACTTCCCCTCAATGACTACTTTCTAATTACTTAGCACGAAATCATACTGAGTAGTTGTCGTTTCTAACATTACTCTATTGAGACCTTTGGTGAAAATACCTACAATTTGTTTTTCAGTCTTCACGTGCTTCATTTCAATTTGACCACATAGTACTTTTTCCCACATAAAGTGATAATGAACCTCCATGTGCTTTGTTCTTGCATAGAATACTAGATTCTCTACTAAGCGTATTGCTGATTGATTGTCACAATAGAGTTATACTACCTTATCCACTAGTTGGTGAAAATCTTCCAAGAGTTGTACTAGCCATGAACATTCTTGAGCTGCTATTGCTGCAGCACGATATTCTGTGTCAGTGTTAGACAGTGACACTATTGGTTGTCTCTTACTGTACCATGAGACAACTCCTGATCTGAGACTAAAAATATATCCAATAGTTGATCGTCGTGTGTCGTAATTACCAGCATAGTCGACATCACAATATCATGTCATTTGAGATGTATCTATCTTTTTATATAGCAAGTCATAGTTTATGCTACCTTCGTCCCAACAAAATTGAGCTACTTACTATTTTGGACTGTCCCAAAAATTTTGATACTTTCCTTAAAATGAAAGTTTTTACTATACAGTTTATTATAAAATAATCAATATACCCTACATATATTATTTTTATATACTTAGGTTTGACATAAAGTATTGTGAGATCCACATATTTCTTATTTTTATTGTACTATATTATATTATATTATATTATTATTATATTATAACTTTAACTTTTACATAAAATATCGTACCAAATTAACCAGTATCAATTTTAGTGGGACGGAGGGAGTAGTATCTTTAACATACCTTAGTATCTTTTTTACTACATCAAGATGTGGCTTCTTCGGTATTTGCATAAATTGGCTTACTACTTCGACTGTATATGAAATATCTGACCTTATTAATGTTAAGTAGATTAAACTACCCACTAATTGTCGATACATCATTCCATCTTCAAGTTCCTTGCCTTCAGTTGAACATAATCGAGCAGTTACCTCAATTGGAGTAGAGGTTGGTTTGCAGTCAAGCATGCCATATTTTTGTAGAAGATCCTATGCATACTTCTCTGTTAGCATAAACATATCCCGTCACTCGCTTGTTCTATCTTTAAGCCAATAACATGCTTCAATTCTTCCAACTTCTTCATTTGGAAGCGAATTGAGAAATTTGATCTAATTTGTTCAATCGCTTCTTTATATCTCCAGTAATGATTAGATCGTCCATGTACACGAGTACTATGGCTAGCTTTCCTTCTTGAGTTTTGACAAACAAAATGGAATCAGCTGGTGCCATCGAATATCCATTCTGGATAAAAAATTCTACAATATTCTCATACCATGCTCGTGGTGCTTGTTTCAATCTATAAAGTGCTTTATTAAGCTTATACACATACTCTGGATGTGCCTTGTTATCAAACCCTTATAGTTGTTTCATGTATATGTCTCGATTGAGTTCTCCATGGAGGAATGTATTCTTCATATATATCTGTCATAACTTTCATGACTTGCTTGTAGCTAAGGCAAGTAATACTCAAACTATAGTGATATGTGCCACTGGACTGAACATCCCGTCATAGTCTAACCCTTACTTTTGTGAGAACTACTAATCGAGCTTTGTATTTATCAATCGATCCATTTGGCTTGGATTTCAATTTGTACATCCATTTGCAAGAGATGAGTTGTGTATTCCGTGGCCTTAGCACTAATCTCCACGTCTCATTTTGCTTTAGTGCTTGAATTTCTTCTTTCATCACCTTTCTCCATTCCTTATGTTTAGATGCCTCTTTGTACGTGTTTGATTCTCTTATAGTATCCTCGATCAAGGCTGTGTTTGTGTACTTTAGATTAGGTCTTTATTGGCGAGTGGACGTCTAAAGTTGCGGTTGCGCCTCCTCTTCTTCGTCCATTTCTTCATATTGACTGGTTCTTTAATCTTCTATAATTTTGTGTACTCCTGTTTGCCACGGACTCTTCAATTTATTTGATAGTGACTCATTTGATAGTAATTCTTTGTTACCCTCTTTAGTTGTTTCAAAAGTCAAATGATCTTCTTTTTGTTCTTCCAGTTTTTTTGCTAACTCTTCTAAGATTTCTTTATATTGTGGTAGCCTCTCAGCTTGAGATGACCACCAAGATGATGCTTCATCAAATACAATGTTTCTAGATGTGTAGCATCTACCTGTGTTAAGATTACCACAAATCCATCCATTTCATCTAGAATCGTATCGGACAGATGCAGCGAATTGCCTTCTTCTTGAACTTGCTTCTCAAATGATCAGGCACTAATACGTAGCATACGCACCCAAATACTTGGAAGTGAGCTATAATGGGCTTCTTCTTCTATAGTTTCTCGTATGGTGAGATTATGCCAAGCTTTACTTGTGGTAGGCGATTTGTGATATATGCTGCTATCTTCATGTATTCAGCCTAAAACTGCAGTTGAACATTCTTAGCATAGAGCATACTTCTATATGTATCTGCAAGATATCGATTCTTTCTTTCTGCAACACTATTCTGTTATAGAGTGTTCGGACAAGTTAACTGTCGTCGAATCCTATTTTGTTTTAAGAACTCTGTAAACTCCTTTGAAGTGTATTCTCCACCATTGTCTATGCAAAGGCACCTTATTTCATAGCCAATCTCACTTTCTGCTTTCTCCTTGAATGCCTTGAACTTTGTTAAGGCTTCAGACTTTTCTTTCATGAAATCAATCCAGATATATCGAGAATAGTTATCAATAAAAGTTATCATATATCGATAACCACTTGCCGATGGTTCCTTCACTAGGCCAAAAACATCTGAGTGGACTAGCTCCAAAGGCACCTTGGCTCTAAACTTTGACTCCTCGTATGGTAGTTGATACACTTTACTATATTGGCTGCCAGCACAAATTATGTTGTCTTGAACCTCCAACTGTGGTAAACCTTTTGATAGCACCTAAGTTAGTCATATATTTTTTAATTATTTGAGACTATTTTGTGATACATTTTGTTCAATAACTGGTTATATTCCTCCATATTTGAGATTTTACCCTTGAAAAGATATTTTGTGCATTATTTCAAATTTTACAGATAAAATAAGATAAAAACGTCGCTAAACAGAGTAGAAGCGGCGCCGACCACGACAGGGGAACCGGCGCCGACCACGACAGGGGAACCGGCGCCGGCCACATGCTGCTAGCACGTATTTCAAAGAGATAAAAAAATCAGTGAAACAGAGTTGAACAGAATCGAACCGGCGCTGGATAGGAGGCTAGAGGCGGCGCCGGCTACACTCTGGAAGGGTTGGTGCAAAAATCAAGAAAAATCGACGAATGAATAGAGAAACAGACCACAACCGGCACCGGCCTTAGGCAGAACAGGCGACGCCGGCTGTGCCCTGGTGCTAAGGCAGTGCCTTAATTTTTGCGCGTATTTTTAGACAATTTACAGAGTTTTAGTATTTTCCTACTTCTAATCGGCCAGAAACCCTAGAGGAACGAAATTAGCACTTCTAAAACCTATAAATAAAGAGAAAATACAAGGAAAATGAGAGGATTCGCATATCAAAATAGAAAATCACTCAAATTAAGGAGGAATTCTTCAGTTCAAGGAGAATTGTACAATAGGGTCTCTGAAGGAAGAAGAAGGAGGCTTGTCTATGAGTGCTTTCTTTTAACTTTGTTTTCTTTTTCTTGAATAATGATGTATTATTGTAATTTGACATTGCTTTAGATATTCATGATTTTTAGAGTTACGTTGATCTTTTGATTAATTAATTGTTATTCTTGGTATTTAATTACTTGTGTTAATTATGATATTAATTGGTTATTTCTTTCCGTTAACTTTGTTGGACCAAATGGGTTGATAGTGGTTTCAATTCATTAATTTCATATTTGTTGTCTCTTAACTTGCTTGACCAAAGGGGTTAATTGCTAAGAACAAGGTAATTAAAAATTAATTAATGTATGTCAGACCAAAGATTCATTGGTTAATTTCATATTTTAAATTTGCCAGACTATGAAAATTTAATTAAGAATTGTGTTTGATGCATCTTTTGGGTGAATTAGTTGAGACAAACCAAGTGATGCTAATTTGTCTAGAGGATAGTGATTTCATGGATTGACAAAAAAGTGAATCTATCTTAATCCTTCATGATGCCAAGAGAATAATTAGTTATGACAATGATTGGGTACTTTAAAATCATATTTGTCAAAATAATGATTTGAGTTACATAATTCTCCATCCTTGACATGTATATATTATTTTATTTTATTTTATTTTATTTCTTTTTCACTTATTGAGTCGGTTAAATAACGAAAGAAAAGTGATTAATGCATACTTGTTCCTTGAGGATCGACACTCGTTTTAAATCCTATGTTATGCTTAATGATGAGTACGCTTGCTCATATGTGTAATTTGGGGTTAACGTTTTAATTTAAACTTGATTGGGAATGTGCTTATTTTTATATGATTTTTATACTCAAATTCAAACACATCAAGTTTTTAGCACCATTACCAGAGAACAATATCATGAAAACTTAAATTTTGTTGATTTAACCTTGTACATATGTAAATATGCAAATATGTAAGTATGTAAATATATACAATTATTCTTTTCGCAAAAAGGTGCCATCTTTTGTATCTTGTATATCTTATGTCTCTTTGTAATCTAATTTACTAATTTTGACTGACATTTAATTAACTAATTTGTTCTGTTACTTGTGGTTATCTAACTTGCTTTTTGTCTTTTCTAGGTATTATTCTTGGTACATGACCCGACAATCTAAAGGCAATATAGTCGATTTTTTATCCCGAAATCGAAAGGACATTGTCAAAAATTCGCCGGACAATCAAAAGGAACTTACTCGCAAATATGAATGGTACTCAAAACAACAATGCTGGCAACAATAGGAGGGTCATGGATGACTTTGTGAAACCTGCAATCTCGGGCACGGGCTCGAGAATCACTAGACCTAGGGTGGATGTAAATAATTTTGAAATAAAGCCCAATATCATCCAGATGGTCCAATTTAATGGGCTACCTGAAGAAGATCCCACCTAACTAGTTTCTTTGAAATTTGTGATACCTTTAAGATGAATGGTGTTTCTGAAAATGCCATAAAGCTAAAATTTTTTCCTTTTTCTTTGAGAGATAAAGCCAAATCTTGGTTAAAGTCTTTACCCGTAGGTTCCATCACCACTTAGAATGCCCTAACTGAAAAATTCCTTGTCAAATATTTCCCTCCAGCTAGGACAGCCAAACTTAAAAACGAGATTTTTGCCTTCCAATAATTAGATTCTGAACCTTTGTATGAAAGTTGGGAAAGGTTCAAGGAGATGTTGAGAAAGTGCCCACACCACGAATTTGAGCTCGGAATGCAGATGCTCATATTTCTGAATGGCCTTACATTTGCAACATGCCAAGTGGTGGACTCTTCTATAGGGGGTTCCATTAATCATAAGACCCCGGAACAGGTATTCAATATCATTGAAAATTTGGCTTCTAATAACTATTCTTGGGGAAGTACAAGGTCTAAAACTTGTGTGCAATGAGTGACAAAGTGGATGCTGTGGCAGCTTTGAAGACTAAGGTGGACGCCTTGACTCAAAAGATGAAACAAATGGTGATGCCTCAAGGCCAAATGTTAAATGTAAGTTGTGATTTCTGTGGAGAAGGGCACCCAAATCATGAATTCCAAAATATGGGTGCACTCCAACAAACCACGGAACAAGCAGCCTTTGCAGGTAATGTCTGTCCAGGTAATAATCCTTATAGCTCTACTTACAATCTTGGTTGGAGAAATCACCCTAACTTCTCTTGGAGCAATAGAAACGAACCTAAGCAAAGTTCTTTCAATTTTGGGGGAAATTAAAGGAACCAACATCCTTTGAACAACAATTCAGTACCTTCCAAGCCACTATTAAAGAAATTGATTAGCCAATTGGTAAGTACAACGGAGACTAAGTTCCAAGGGATTGATGCTACGATAAGAAACTTAGAGGCCTCCATGCGCAACTTGGAGAGCCAAATTGGCCAACTAGTAAAATTACTTGGGGACCGTCAAGCAGGGACACTACCAGGAAACACCGAAGAAAATCCACGACATCAAGGTCATAGAAAGTATTAAAGTCGTTTTGCTCTAAGTTTTTGTGATTTGGAATAATTTTTATTTTCGTCATTTTGTTTCATTTTATTTATTTCTTCAAGAATTAAATTGCATTGTTCATCATTTTTATTTCGTTTAAAAAAAAAATTCAGGGCCCAGACAGAATACAACCAGCGCCGACTAGGACTAGAACCAGTGCCGACTCTTGTCGGGGGAGGGACTTAAAATAAGCCATTTTGGCCACTTTTTCTTTCAAACTCTCCAACTCCCTCTAAAATTCTCTCTAACTTGCGCCGGCTTCACCTTCCCAAACTCTCAAGATTTGATTTTTCACCTCCCAAATACTTTTAAAACATCAATCTATCATTCTTTTGTTAATTCTATGGATCAAAGTCTTTAGATCTTCGGTTTTTTACAAAAACTCAATCTTCAATCCGCATGCAAAGAGCTTTGATTGCTGAAAAAAGAATGCATCTTTTGCTTGCCCATGCATAGGAGAACATAAAGATATGATTTTTCTTGCATTCCCAAGGTTAAAATGTTGTAGATAAATTTTTCTAATTTTGGATATATTTTTGGCCGAAAATTGGGATATATAATGTTCTCTTGCATTGTGAATTAACTTGTGAGCTTCATGACATTGGATATGTTACGAGTTAATGATTCTTAAGTACTTGATTCATTCACATGATCATTAGGGAGTTTATGCATTTACTTAAGGGTATAATTATAGCTATTATAATTATTGAGTAATTAGTGCACATTGGCCTTGACTTTTCTTACACTTGATTACTATAATGCCATGATGATTCCATAATTTATATGATCATGTTATGAGCATCCGGATACATTGGGTTTATTCAACACATTTATGCTTTACAGTGAACTTTTATATATATTCTTGCAGGTTGTGTTGGATTGATTAGAGGAGATTGAATTAATTGTTTTCTGGTGCGAGGTATACTTTCAGGAGTTTAGGCATAGTGGTGTGAGTTGGTTGAGGTTTGAGTGGGTGTTGTATATTGTGTTTGAAATAGGGGAGATCAAATTCTTCTAAAATCTTTGAGCTTCTTAGTCCTTATCCTTCTATCTTCACTACTATTTACGTGCCAATATGTCTAAAGCACGGGGTCAAGCCTCAAAAAGGGCTCAAGCTTCTTCTTCCTCAGCCCCTTCATCTATAGACCCCCTGTTCCTTAGGCCAACAGAGTTCATTGATCCATCATGTGAAGAGTGGTACAATAGGAGGGCTTCAAATAAGATTATTGTGGAGCGTACCTTTGCACCTACCCTAGACCGTGCCCTTAAACTAGGAATGATGTTTAGAAGGCTAGGGTGGGGACCTACAGTACAGCTAAAGGGGGATTATTGTCCAGTGCTCATTAAAAAATTCTATGCCAACATGGTTGAAAAGGGCAATAAACACCTTTCACAAATCGAGACAAAAGTAAAGGGAACCCCCATTATCATCACACGCAACCATTTAGTTACTCTTCTCCAGGTGTATGATGATGATTCTTGGCAATGGATAGATACTAATAATCAAAAGATTCTTTCTGACCCTAATTGGGATGTCAATGGAACTAGAACAACTCTAGGGTTGCACAAACATAATGCTTTCCAAGCTAACAGCTTCTATTCTAACAATGATCTTACTGCCAACTTTCGAGCTTTAGTCTACATGTTCGGTTTTAATGTTGTACCCCGAGCCAGTGGTTTCAATGAGACACGCCTTATTGATACATACATCTTGCATAGGATGATGACCACTCAGCTTATCTCTCTTGCTCCATTGATCATACAATCCATTAGGGATATGGTTCATCATCATCTCTCTACTAAAGCCTTCGTCTTCCCTCTAGTCATCATGAAAATTCTCAGAGACTTTGGTATTAGTATTGAGGGGGAATTGATGGAGACAACCACTGAGCATGGCCGAGTAACGGAGCAAACCTTGATGAGCTGTGGGTACAAGTATAGCCCAGAGATGAAAAAATAGCTAACTCCCTATGAGGTCAAGTATCTCGGCTAAGCTCAGCCACCACTTGTGGAGGAGGAGCACCCATCACCACCATCATGAGCACAAGCCAATAGTTCCCAGTCCCAATCAAGAACTGACTTTGAGACTGCGGTGTTGGAACAATTAACCCAGCAAATGGAGATGTTGCTACACATGTGGAACTCCATTGATAACATTGCCTGGTAGCAGACTACTATGGAGCAGCAATAGGCTGAGTGGATGCAGCATTTTTTGGGACCACATGGCAATAAGGGCACTTCAGCCCCTGATGATGATGATGGGGAGGATTGAGATGATTGTTCTACACTTGTTCCTACTTGTCACTCTTCTTTTTCCTTTATATTTTCATGACCTTTTCTAGTTATTTCTTGTACTTTTCTTTTTTGTACTATTTTCTTTACCTTTTTGTTTATTTTTCCTTTCTAATTTTTATGCGTTGGTGTGTTTCTTTTGTATTTTTCTTTTTAGGTACTTCGACACTACTCCTTTCTCCAGGAACTTGACTCTTTTGTAGAAGAATGCCACTATAATGGAAGTATTTTCTTTCTTATCTTTTTCCCTTTATTTTATGTCCCGTGGCACTATTTCCTTATTCTATTTGTTTGGCCATTGAGGATAATGTCCAGTTTAAATGTGGAGGAGTGGTTAGATTGAGAATTCTTCTATACTTCATTCTTTTATACTTTATTCTTTTTGTTATACTTCATCCTTTTGAAATATCCTTGTGAGAAAAATTTTCAAAATTTTTCGGATTTTTGTTTAATTTTCAAGATGTATTTTTAATGCATGTCTTTGTAATAGATCATAGAGCATATGTTCTATATCAATTGTGGCTTATGCATGACTTTTTCCACGCACTTGGATTAAGTAGTCTTGATCAAATACTTTACATTATTCTTAAACCTGTTTTTCTGCTAAAATTCATTGAACATTTTAGAATTTACTTCAATACCTCTCGAGGCAAAATAAGAAAGACATTCATGATTTAACTTAGGGATGACAGTAATAGGCCTTCTTCGAATAGTTTGAGCTTTTCAAGCCTACCTATTTTGTATTATCCCTAGTGCCTATTTTGAGCCTAAACTGTTAATTTCTTTCTTTAAACCCGTTATCATACTTTAACCATTACTTCTTGCTGAGAGTTTGATAATTCTTCCAAATCTTTGATTGCTCTTAATGGATAAAAGTACAAGTAGGGGAATTGTGAGGAGGAAAGCATGTGTAAATGTCATAATTTGTTACTTTCAGTCATGCATTATTGTTAAGTGGAGTTGTGAAAGGAGAAAAGAAAAAGAGAACTTGAGAACAAACAAAAAGCTACTAGAAAAGGTTTGAAAAAAAATTGAAAAACAAACAAAAGCAGCATTTGGAAGGAAAGAAAAAGAAAAAGAAAAGCTGAAAGAGAAAGAGAAGAAGAGCATAGGAAGAGAGTTGGAATAAGATTTGCTGAAATTTTTTATGATCTTGTGCAAAATAAGAATTATTGAGAAAAAAGAATGCAAGATTTGTTTGAACTATACTATAATTGCTATACAAGGTTATGGGTTTTGATTGGTTTTGTGATATGAGAGCAAGAAAAATTTAGAATCTCTTGGTACATTTTGTTGATCTTTTTCTTGCAAACTCTCATCCTCTTTGATATTTGATTTTCCTATATCCTTTGTTTGAAAACTACATTACAAACCCTTTAGCCTTACATTACAAGCTTTAAAGTCCTACTTGATCTAAGTAGAATCATGATATGTCTCGGATTAGTGGAGAAAGTGTATGAAAAGTAAGCTTGTGGAATGCATATTCTTTTTTAACTAAATTCTTTCCAATGGTTTGAGAATATTGTTAAGTATTGTGATGGTTCTACTAGTCATTCTTCACTTACACAAGTCTTGTATTTGTTATGAAAGGTATAGTAGCATATGTTTTGTTGTCTTAAATAAACAAAGCATTGGAGATATTATTTTGATAGTAATTGAGTGATTTTGTAAAACCTTGTATTTTTTCTACTTGCCTTTTATACTTTGCTTAATAACAAGCAAATAGTTAAGTGTGAGGGAATGTAATAGAACCTAAATTAATCATATATTTTCTAGTTATTTGAGGCTATTTTGTGATATATTTTGTTCAATAACTGGTCATATTCCTTCATATTTGAGATTTTACCCTTAGAAAGATATTTTGTGCATTATTTCAGATTTTAGGGGTAAAATAAGACAAAAACGTCGCTAAATAGAGTAGAGACGGCGCCGGCCAGGACAGGGGAATCAGCGCCAGCCACGTCTGTTGACACGCATTTCGAAGAGATAAAAAAGCAGTAAAACAAAGCTGAACAGAACCAAACCAGCACTGGCTAGGAGGCTAGAGGCGACGCCGGCTGCACTCTAGAAGAGTTGGCGCAAAAATAAAAAAAAAATCGATGAACGAATGGAGAAACAGACCACAACTAGTGACGGGCCTAGGCAGGATAGGCGGCGCCGACTGTGCCCTGGTGCTGAGGCGGTGCCTCGATTTTTGCACGTATTTTTTGACAATTTGCAGAGTTTTAATATTTTTCTACTTTTAATTGGCCAGAAACCTTAGAGGAACGAAATTAGACATTTTTAAAGCCTATAAATAAAGGGAAAACGCAAGGTAAATGAGAGGATTCGTAGATCAAAACAGAAAATCACTCAAATTAAGGAGGAATTCTTCAGTTCAAGGAGGATTATACAAGAGGGTCTATGAAGGAAGAAGAATGAGGCTTGTCTATGAGTGCTTTCTTTTAACTTTGTTTTCTTTTTCTTGAACAATTATATATTAATTGTTTATTATAATTTGACATTATTTTAGGTATTCATGATTTTTAGAGTTACGTTAATCTTTTAATTAATTGATTGTTATTTTTTGTATTTAATTACTTGTGTTGATTACAAGATTAATTAGTTGTTTCTTTCTGTTAACTTGTTGGACCAATGGGATTAATAGTGGTTTCAATTCATTAATTTCATATTTGTTGTCTCTTAACTTACTTGACCAAAGGGGCTAATTGCTAAGAACAAGATAATTAAAAATTAATTAATGTCTGTCAGACCAAAGATTCATTGATTAATTTCATATTTTAAATTTGCCAAACCATGAAAATTTAATCAAGTATTGTATTTAATGCATTTTTTGGGTGAATTAGTTGAGACAGACCAAGTGATGCTAATTTGTCTAGAAGATAGTGATTTCATGGATTGACCAAAGAAGTGAATCTATCTTAATCCTTCATGATGCCAAGAGAATAATTAGTTATGACAATGATTGGGTACTTTAAGATCATGTTTGTCAAAATAATGGTTTAAGTTACATAATTCTCCATCATTGACATGTATATATTATTTTATTTTATTTTATTTTCCTCTTTATTTCTTTTTCACTTTATCGAGACAATTAAATAATAAAAGAAAAGTGATTAATGCATACTTGTTCCTTAAGGATCGACACTCGTTTTAAACCCTATGCTATGTTTAATGATGAGTACGCTTGCTCATATGTGTAATTTATGATTAACGTTTTAATTTAAACTTGATTGAGAATGTACTTATTTTTATATGATTTTTACACCCAAATTCAAACACATCACCCTTCAGCATTAACTTTTTCAACATCACTTTTAGTCTAGTGAATCTCACGTGTCCTAATCTTGCATGTCACAAATCTGGCGTCTCATTCTTTTTAATCTTATCTACGTATGCTGTCTCTGCAAATATTATATAGATAAACTCTAATTTTCGTCCTTCCATAATTGGTTCTCCTTCAAGCTTTAAGTGACGATACACATTCACGCCGTCTGGGCCGAATATGATATAGTTCCTTGCTGAAGCTAGTTGCGATACTAATATCAGGTTCTTTTTCAAACCCGACACGTGTAGCACATTATCTAACTCTACTTCTGTAGAGTTGAATTGTGGTACCGCCAGGGCTTTGCCAATATATGTTATTGGCATTTTAGAGTTATTAGAAGTTATCACGACACATCCACTTTTGTATTTCTCCATGCTGCAAAACTTTTTTTTATTTCTTGTCATATGATTAGAGCATCTAGAATCTACTAGCAATCATTTTTATAATTGACAACTTTGTCACTTACCACGACTAGTGCTAGATCTTCTTCCTTTTCCTGAATTGGGCTCGACAGTGTCTCCTTCTCTTCTATTGAAAAAGATGCTTGAAAATCCCATTCATCTTCACTTTCTTGAGTATGTGAAAGTGAAGATGAGCTAGCATTCCCTTTAACCTGTCTATGCCAACAATCTCAAGAGAAGTGACCTTTCTTTCCGCAGTTGTAACACTCATTGTTTCTTCGTGTCACTATTTTGCTGTAGTGGTGCTCCCCCTTAATGTGTATTTTTCTTCGGATGCCTTTTCTACTAGAAGTCACGTCTCTCTTTGTTTTTGTCTCCTTCTATTGGTATTCTGACATTTTTTTTTTTGTCCCCCATATACTCTGCGTCTGTCATAAAGAGTCTTCACTTCATCATTTGTTGATGTGTTGTATGATGGTCTTATTAATGCTTCTTCATTTCCCAACATACTTTCCAACACATTGAGTGTTGGTGACTCAGGCCATCCCCACGTTACTGTTATAATTAGGGTGTATTCTCGTCGTGACCCTCAAATTATAATTCTTCTTATACTTGTTTCATCAATAGGGTGAATGAGATCTAATTTTGAAATTTTTTCACTTAAGGATCTCAGTTTGGCAAAATACTGACTTACTGTCATATTACCTTGTGAGATTCCTAAAAGCTCATTTTCAAGCCGCTGCACCTTAACTTCATTAGTCTTGGAGAATCTCTCCGCCAAAATATCCCAAGTTTCTTTTAGCGTTTTTACATTTTTAATCAAATCTAAAAATTATTTTTCAACTGTTAAGGCTAAAATGGATAGAGCCTTACTAGCATTCTTATCTCATTTGTTATATTCTCCAACATTTTCTAGTGGTAGTGGTGTTGTTTGGCTTCCATCTATGAGCTCCCATAATCCTTGGGCTCTCAAATAGAATTTTAGGTACACGCTCCAATTGTTGTAGTTGTCCTCTATGAGCTTTTCAAAATTATTCGCGTTGACGAAGTCTGCCATCATGACTTGGTGATGCACCGCACATTATCCAAGTAAGTCTAGTCCCTGATCAACCAAATTCACAGTCCTTAACTGTGCACCAGTAGAGTCTCGAAGTACCACGATCACTAACAGGCTACTTTTGAACACAGTCCTTAATTGTTCTTTTACTCGATCTTGAAGCCTTGACGAAACCTAGCTTTGATACCAAAATATAAAGAAAATAAAGGAGAGAACTAAAGGAACTCAAACTAAATTAAAATAATTTCATTACGATATACTATAATAGCTACAATAAGGAGAACACAAAATTTCCTCTTAATTTATCCTCACAGACACACACCACCGGTTAGAATTCATTCATGCATCAGATATGCGCAGCGGAAAGAAAAAGATGAATTCTAATCACAAGGATCACATGTATGTATTGGTATGGATCAAAAACAAGGGAAAAAACCATACATTTGCTAAGTGGCTGCAAATCAAAATTTCCAGACGTGATTAAATGTTTAGTTGAGGCACGATCCAGCAACACCAAATAGATAAACAATTGCACGTCTTGCCTCTACAATCCAAGTGTAGGATTGTCACTAACTAGTCCACACAAGGACAATTCTCAAGAATCCAGCCAAAATCTTGGTGCTAGCAGAGAATAGAAGGTAGCTAGGGTAACTCATGAAGAAGAGAAGAAGACGTGTGTCTCAAAAAACAGAGAGAGATATTTTTCTCTACGTATCTTTTAGATAAAACTACCACAACATATTCTGAGGAAAAATCTCAGGAAAATAGCAGTGGATAATACGTCTTGTGAATTCTAAAAGAATTAGAGTTCTTTAATTGTAATTGGAACCTATAAGTTCTCACAATTACAATTTAGTCCAGAAATTATAACTAACTATAATTTGACCTAAATAACTTCTACTTATCACAATTAACCCCACAATATTATCAAATAACATCTCGAGTACATAATCCTCCATTGTATATGACCTATTAGGTTTTCTAGTCTATTGATAGCAAATATGAATTAATCCAAACGTCTTTGAGATTAATAATCCTTAATAATTTAGAATTAATATATTAATTCTAATCATGGTTGGTTTATTAATTCATCAATTAATAAACCCACACTTAACAAATCATGAGTAATATTTAGAAATACATTATGACTACCCAAGAGTCCAAGAAGTCAAGTGGCTTGACATAAACCCTTCAATAACAAACTACAGTACAGTAAACTCCTTTTACCATATAATATATCAATCGGTTTGGAGTATGAAATTAGTGTCAACTCCCTCCAGAATAAATATTAATTCTGGCCTAAATATATTAGTACTTGTACTAGGAATCCACTACTCCACATGTGTATCAATTGGAACTGTTTCTAATACACAATTACCTTGGCCAAAGATTTCACAAGTTGTAATTCCAACAAGTAACGATGAGATATTCGCCCCTACTATTAGGAGTAGTGGATCCTTTATTGACCCTCTTAACTACTTTCGTTTACCTCTCATTGTACCCAATATCCATCTCATAGGCGGCCCTCGATTTGGTTCCAGAGATTGGAATCAAAGTATAATGCTCAACAAACAAAGTACTTTGGAGATCTCAAGTCTAAAGATACTTGCACGTTTGTTATATCGAGATTCTATCACTAGCACTTAAATAGTTATCCATATGATTATCTCATAGTTAGGTCATCCAATATACTTGTTTTATTAACAAGCACCCACGTATTGACTTTGAGTATCTCAATATTCACGGATATGAGAACCACCGCCTGATCAAATCAGGAAGTTTAACACGTACTAGTCTTAACGCATTAATAAAGTCTTATCTCATTAAAACTACGACTAGGGATTATTTAAGTACTAACACTATACAGTGTAGTAGGAATCTCACATCACGATCTCTATCATGATTTTCTTAATATAGTATTGTACTAGGGATTTTATCTAACAGTTATTTTACATGAAAGTAAAGAAAACAAACTGAAAGATAAATAATGTCTTGTATTCTAAAACAAATGTATCATATACAAAGTACAAGTGATTGCCTCTAGGGCAAAACACTAACAAACTCCCACTTGCATTAAAGCTAATCATTCATGTATCTAATACTGAATGACTCAACATGCCTATCATGTTTCTTCTGGGATAGTGCTTTTGTAAGCGGGTCAGCTATATTCTCATCTATGAGAACTCTCTCTATCTTTACATCATTCCTATCTATGATCTCTCGGATCAGGTGATAACGTCGTAGTACGTGTTGGATCGTTGGTGAGACTGTAGCTCCTTTGCTTGTTCAATGGCTCCATTGTTGTCACAATACAAAGATATTGGACCATCAATGCTAGGGACCAAACTCAGTTCCATCACGAACTTCTTGATCCAAATAGTTTCCTTAGCTGCTTTAGAAATGGCTATGTACTCTGCTTCAGTCGTAGAGTCAGCAATAGTCTCTTGTTTGGAACTCTTCTAACTTATTGCTCTTCCGCACAATGTAAACACATAGCCAGATTATGATTTGAAATCATATTTGTCAGATTAAAAACTGGCATCACCACCACTCTTCTTATTTTAATGCTTTCTGCCTACACACCATACTACGCTCCACTCTTCTTACACTTCACTGTTAACTTCATGGATTACAAGCATGCCATCTATTTATAGGCATAAAAGAACCAACATGTGAAGTCGGTTATAGCTGGAAGTTTCTAGGCAATGTAAGTTGCATGAATTCTTGAGATTTTTGTAGTGTTTTCTTCATGAATCTAGAATGGCGGTGGAAGGCCTCCAACTTGCAGATATTTGTCTACAAGTTGCTAATTAAGCTTCTAGAAATGGTGGCTGCAGATTTTTTTTAGCTGCAATTTGCAGCTCTAGATCAATCCTCAATGGCAATGGAGCAAGTAGTTATTGCTTTCTCAGTGGATTGTTCCAGGGATGGTGAGATTGTGATGGAGAATAAGGTTGGGAAATTAATCTTATATGACACAGCGACTAAAGGAACTAGATCTTTTTCAATTGATAGATCAGTGAAGGGGTTGTTTGAAGTTTCTAGCTACAAGGAAAGCCTGGTTTGCATGAGGGAAGGGAGGATAACAGATAAGTGGGTGTATAAGAGAGCAGTAGCTGCAAGGGAATTCTTGAGGACTAGGTACTTCTTTTTGTAATTCCAATCCTCATATGCATTTTTGAATTTTGATTACCTTGTGTTGAGTTTTAGTTGGAGAATTGAAGGCTTATATTAAACATGTCTTGGTAAATTTAGGTACATTGCGTTGTTCTCTTATGTTAGATGTATCCAAAGTGAAGTTGAGAAAGAGTTAAGACCTATATTCAAGTTGATTCAGTATACTTCTATTCATTTCCTTATTCAACAAGTCATTGTTGATCTTCAATTATCATAATATCGGCAAGAATGGTTTTCTTTGTCTTGTTGAGAAACTGGCTTTGAGATCAAAACTAAACTAATTATTATTTTTTTTTTTTAGGCCAGGGAATTGTGCCATCTTGTGATGATGACCTTTTTTTTTTTTCATATCCTAAAACTTTATTTATAGTTGGTGTGAAGTTAAATAAGACTAGATCTTTTGCTCTGATGGTATGCCCTTTAGATGTACTTTTGACTATTTGGTAAAGAAGAGGATATTGTTGCTTTTTTGTGGATGATGTGACTGATCTCTTTTAGTTGTATGAATTTCTGTTGATACATGATTTATTTCCTGCTATTCTTGATTGATTTGGTATATTGCACTTCTTGAGTTAACTTTTACTGTCTCGTGGTAAACAGTTTCTATCTGCCTATACAGGTATGGTTTCAATCTAAAACTTCTTGCTGGTAAGGATCCTGCGAAGTATGATCAACCTACATTTTATTTGCAGCAATACTGAAATCATCAAGTTGCAACAGGATCTTCTTGTGTACATCTTTGTGTGGGTGTATATATCTCTAGTTACAGGGTGCTTTACATGTAGTATTGGGACTTCAAGGAACACAAATAAATTCAGTTTTAAAAAGATAATACATACATGCTAATTTGATGACCAATTTGAAGCACTTAGCTGCTCATGGGACTTGTTATATGATGCAGTATTGTGACTGGATTCTCTGCTGTCACAGGCCCTGTGAGCATACAGAACAACATGGAAATCTAAGGAATTTAATTAAAGTAATTGTCAGATAGAAACCAGATTAGTGATAGAAGCCAATTTCCCTTAGGTTTAGGATTTGCTGACTTTGCTATTGATATCCTATATCTTGTCCTTTTTTCTAGAAGAATGCCAATATATGTAGCTGAAATTCTATGGAAATGGCAGTATATGCAACTGCTTAGTGCCCCCCACCCAAAAAAGAGGGAAGAAAAGACAAAAAGGAAAACAAAAAAAAAACAAGCAAGACAAAACAAGGAGCAAATGACAATCTGAGTTAAGAGAGAAGAGTGCGTTTCAACTAATTGATATGTACAAACGAAACGGAGTAGAAGAGTTGGATTATTAAATAACTGCTGTCTCACAGTTCGTTTAAAGATGAGAAGACGGATACGCTACTGATTATTAAGGAAGCATTTAGTTAGAATGCATGTGCAGGTAAAATATGTGCATGGCGATAATTGGGTGTTTTCTAACCTTTCTTTAGTGTTCATAGTATGCAAGCAGAGTATTGATGTGTAATAACTGCTCATCTACGTGCTAATAACGCATGATATGTAACCTACTGCACATGTTTTACCTGATTTAGTTTCCTAGTTCTCCTTTGACTTGAGCCAAGAATGGTTGACAGCCTTAATTACGGGTAATGGAAGGTCTAGGTTGCTAAGCCTTCATATTCTTATTATGATCCACCTTAAAAGGATAAGAGGAAGCAAAGCAAATGATGCAAGTCATCTGTGGTTACCAAACTAATTCTGAAATATTTCATGGCCCCTTCTATGTGAAATATCTTTACAACTCATCCCGTGAACTCTTTAGTTGACACTTGCACATCTGGGTATTATGGCTGTTCTTTGAAAAAATAAGCAACAAATAAAATTGGCACATCGGAAGTCCTCTTACCTCTGCTTTTTCAAGGATAAGATACTTTTTTCTTCCATTTTTCACCAGAGCAAGGATGGAGCTTCTTTGTCCTAGACCTTCAGTTAAAATGATATCTTTAAAATCTGTTTTTTAACAGTCCTGTTAATTCCTTAACAAATGTCATCACATTAACTGAATTGCTTGAAGCCAAGCAAATCAACTAATAGAACAAGAATTGCAATGGGGCAAAGTGTTGGTCTACATAGCCAAGTTCTAATAGTTAATTAATGCAGGTAAAATGCTTCAGAACCTTATTTACTGTTTTCTAGAAGGTTACCATTTAGTATCCTCTTAGCCTTGAAACTACCTTGTCTGGTTGAGATTTCATGCCTGAGAGAGCATCATTAAAATACTTGCACACACAGAGGAAAAGGCGGAAAATGAAATCAAGGTTTCTAATCATTCTCAGGCACATGCGGCGGCACTCTTGATCCTAGATTGCACTTGTGGCTTGAATTAGAAGAAACAGATCTTTTATGCTGTTTTAATGAAAGTGCTCGCTATCATACAGACCCTGCCCTATTTTAGGCACCAAAAATTCTTTGATGACTATGATTAAATTCACATCGTGTTCTCTCGCAGTGATAGGGCAGCCTAGTTTATGCAAATACTGAATTTTCATTTGGTCTTTGATTGCTTAACTTTTATCTGCAACAAAGTTTTTTATGCTCTTTATATTATTCCTTCTCTCCCCATTATTTGGAGAATATTTATAAACCAGTATAGAGTCTTCTAGGATCTAATATCCCATTCTGGAGGGCAGAACCAGAGTTGTGGTTCTAATTGCTAATCTTAATACAACAGTTAAGCTCAGTGTTTCTCTCTCACACACAACTAGAATAAGTACTAGCGCAAGCCTAGCTTGTTTGCATATTGGAATCCTGCAATTATGTGTCAGTCTCCTAATCTTGGCACAATCTCTAAGAAATCTTCTGGCTAAGTGGATCTATCTATTGATTACTGACAATGGCAGTAAGTACGTAAATCTTAGTCGCTTTTATATTCATTAATGTACAATCTTGGGGCTAGAAGTGCATAAGCTTCGACTCAATTAATATTTCTCTGGACTTGACTGTAGAAGCCACTTAACAGACAAGTTGCTGCTGCTTTACACCGGGATATCTGAGTATCTTGGTTGGTATTTTCTTTTTCTTTTTTTTTTCTTTTTTTGTTTCCTTTCCTCTTGTTAAATAAATTAAGCTTCAATAGTTCCTATTGTTTGATTTTCTTATACGGTCAGATTAATTGAACGTCCTTTTGAATTTTTCTTCGGGGGCGAGGGGGGGAAGTATATTATGGATCTCAGTATCTTGTTAAAACTGATCCTGACCTGAGATGTAAAATAGATCACCAACATTATTCTATAACAAGGAAAATGTTATGAATATATTAGTGGAAGCTCCACTAATTAGTAAAAGTTTCACTAATTATGGATTTATGTGAACTATTAGGGAATTAGTGGAAACTCCTCTAATTATGGATTTTTATGGATGTCTACTATTTAGTGGAGACACCACTAATTAAGATTAGCGGAAGATGATGTATTCCACTAATTAAGAGCTCTATAAATAGAGCTATTCTCTAAATTTGAAATACACCATCATTTTGTAAAAAGAATTGTGAGAGAAAATTGTGAAAGAAAAGAAAGAGAAAAGTTTGAAGAAATTCTTGTGTAAAGAATAGTTAGAGTTTTTCTTAGTGTGTAGTGTGTACATTTTATTCTAACACTACCTTCTTAGTGTGTAGTGTGTAAATTTTATTCTAACACTACCCAAATTTTATAACACGTTATCAGCACGAGTCTTTGCCGTTATCAAAGTCAGAAGACAAGCACGCATTTATTGACCCCTATGGCTAACCTTACTAAACTCGAATTTGTAGTCCTTAATATTTCTGAAAAAAACTATATGTCATGGGTTTTCGATACAGAAATGCATCTAAATACTGAAAAAAAAAAAAAAGAATTTGACCACCTGAAGATGGTCGTACTACCAAGTGCACAGTATAAATGATTGCACCTGATATTGCAAGATTTTAAAACTGTGAATGAATATAGCTCCACGATATATAAAATTACATCTCAATTAAAATTATGCAGAGAAAAAAATATATTGGAGAAGACATTCTCCACCTTTCATGCATCGAATATTGTCCTGTAGCAACAATATCGAGAAAAATAGTATACACAGATTTACTTACTGCCCTCCTCATTACAAAGAAAAATAATGAGTTATTATTGAGAAATCATAAAGCCAGACCAACTGGCTCAACAGCACTCCCAGAAGTAAATGCTGTTGGCTCCAGCAAAAGCCATCGTTATAGTCGTAGTTGTGGCAGTGGCCGTAGTTATGATCATGAACACACTCGATATTTCCCTTAACACAGAGAAATACTGGCCACCTGAAGTGGAACATAAAAAATAATAAGGAAAAATGATATTTTCACTAATAATAAGTATCACATCTTTGAGATGTTACATTAGGATGTCAATATATATTCCTGCTAACAGTTCAGAAAAAAAATCTATCTCGTCTTAATCATAAGTCTGGTGTTCACTTGCATTTCATTCATTCATCTCACTGGTGTTCACATGAACTTGATGATGCAAGCTTGTAGTTGCTCTTTTTCAATAGAGTTGACAAATTTATGATGAATGTTTGTAATTATTCTTTTTCCACGTTTGCATTAGAGGAAGACAAACAGGTAGCAATTATGGACTTCATTTCTTCTTCTTCGGCATCCTCCTCCTCTTCCTTCTCCCTTGGGCCAGCATCTAGACTAGCAGCAGAATTAGTCGTGAAGTTACTGCGCAATGAGTCTTGGGATTTTCTCATCCTCTTAAGTTTCTTATTATATTTAGCCTTGAAGCATGCTTATCTCAATTTCTGTGTTTGATCCTTCAACCGCGTATCAAGACTTTCTTCCACCAACTTCTTTTCACGTTCCAATATCTCAATGGCTTCTCTTAACTTCTTCTCAGTCATATGTCCTCATTTGTCTTTATCTCGTTCTTATAAATCGAAGTGATATCATCAGTGGAGATACATTCATTCGAGTCATTATTTACTTATAAATCTTTCATAGTTTCATACTTGCAAATTACAAGTGTGTGAGAGAGAGAACCTGAACATTCTTGATTAGTGTAACACCCCACTACCTAGGCTCGCCAAGGCCGGAGATGTCGCCCCATCCAAAGGATAAGGATAATATCTTGAACTTGATATTATGCATTTCATGAGTCCTATCAAGATTAGTTGCTAAGCCCCTCGTTATTTCTCCTAGAAAAGGAAAAACAATATCATTAAAGGTAATGCCATACCAAATCTATGTTTGAATGTATGATAACTTTGGAACCATATTTTGGCTTTGTTCAAAATCTATTAGGAGTAGAAAGATAAATGCACGACATATCCTCATTAGGAGGAGCAGCATCAAAGCGAGTTTTTGAATGGGTAGATCAAATTGAAAATCAGCGGTATGTCGAGAACTACTCACGGTTACATATAACAAGCAAAGGAGTTTAATTTCATTATTTCATTATTAAGCAAAACAAAAAAAAAAAATGAAGCCCACCGAAAATTATCTCACAGAGTGGGAGAAAGTGGCTTGAAAATACATCAAAATCTTAGATTTAGACTTTGACATTAGGTGGAAGTGGTTAGCTTGGAAAAAGAAAACACATGAAAATCTTACGTTAAAGCTTAGTCAAAATTTGACATGTCTCAAATGAATTACGAGTCTCCATACTCTTGCTTTTGAGGTTTTTTATTTTTTTATGTTTACTAATGACTTATGGTAGAGATATATATCGATACACACACACACACATATATATGTACGAAGAAAGGTAGATGATATGTGGAGGCGGAGGAGAAGAAGAACGAGGAAAGGGAAAAGGTAATCCACAGGAAGAGTGAAAAAAAGAGATTTTTATAATACAGATTTTTGGTATTTCTTATGTCATCATGTTCGTACATTTCTTTTTCTTTTCCTTTATTCTCTTGTGAAATCATTTATTCCCTAAATTAAGGAGAGAACAAGATAGTATAAAGAAGATCTTGATTGGACAACATCATTAAATTATCTTGATTCGCGTACAAGCGCGTGAACTTAAGAAGTTCAAAAGATAATTCATTTGTAAACGTGCAAATCAAATGCCACATGCAGCTTTTGTTGACTCCAGGAAGAGTGACAAAAGCACATATTCTAGCTATAAATGCTCCTATTCAAATTGAAATTTCAAATGCGAACTAAAGATTATGCCTGTAGTTTGTTGAGCCGAAAGCATGCTGAGAAGTATGGACGACCTCTTGGTTCTAAAAGATAAAAATCCTGCGAAAAAAGAGAGGAGTTAAATGATCCATATGATCATATTGAAGAAAAAATTATAAAGACCAAGAGAAAGCCAGTGACAAAGAAGCTTGATGTTATGAAAGTAATACCTGAAATTTCTCTCAATTATACCACTACAGGGTAAGTTGGAACCTGGGATAGAAACAATTATTGATAATATATTTGCATATAATATATCTCTTGATGTTATACGGGATAATGATGATCCTAAACCAATATCGAGTTAATGAATGTTGGCATAGAAAAGATTGGCTACAATGGAAAGATGTGATTCAATCGAGTTAAATGCACTAACACAACGTGAAGCCTTCGGATTGCGGTCAGGAACACCAGAAGGTGTAAAACCTGTTGGTTACAAATGGATATTTGTGAGAAAATGCAATGAAAATAATGAAATCATACGATATAAAACACGGTTAATAGCCAAGAGTTTTTCACAAAGATCAAGTATGGATTATGATAAAACTAATTCTCCTGTTGTTGATGCTATTACACTCAGATATCTTATCGGTTTAGCGGTACATGAAAAAATAGATATGCGCCTATTAGATGTTGTCACTGCACTTGTATAGAAATTTAGAAAATGATGTTTACATAAAAATCCCGAAGGATTTCATATGCGCAAACATATAAACATTATCCTCGTGAAAATTACTCCATCGAGTTGCAAATATCATTATATGACACGAAACAATACTAGGCGCATGTGGTTCAATCGTCTTAGTGAATATTTATTAAAAGTTTGATTTAAAAATGACCAGGTATGTCCATGTGTTTTTATTAAAATCTGCTTTCTAAATTTGCGATATATGTTGATGATATTAATCTTATTGGAACTCCGAAGAGTTCCAAGAAACAATTGATTATTCGACATCAAGAATGTTAGTAAAATTATATTTTACCTTGGTGTACAAATTGAACATTTGGCAAGTTTCATCAATCAATATATACAGACAAAAGTTTTAAAAAGAATTTTCATGGACAAAGTACATCCATTGGGTATTTCAATGATCGTCCAGGTCATTAGATGTGAATAAAGATCTTTTTCAACCTCAGAAGAGGATGAAGAACTTTTGGTCTACAGTACCATATCTCGGTGCAATTGATGCATTGATGTATCTTGCTAACAATACATGACATGATATTGCCTTTACTGTCAATTTATTAGCAGGATTTAGTTTCTTCACCAACACGACGACATTGAATGGAATTACACAAGTCTTTCGATATCTCCAGCATCTTCTTCAAATCATGCGAAAGTATAACCATTCATGAAACGAAGTAGAGAATGCCTGTATGGTTACGATCAATGATTCATGATGTCCAGAAAGTTGTGGATTATCATCTATCAAAAGATATTCCAACTCCTCTTTATGAAGACAATGCGGCTTGTATAGCTCGAATACAATGAGGATATATTAAAAGAGATCGGACAAAACATATTTCACCAAAATTCTTCTTTACTCATGAACTCCAGGGAAGAAGTGTGAAATTGATGTGCTACAAATTCGGTCATGTGACAACCTCGTAAATATTTTCACGAAGACTTCGTGACATTGCAACATTTGAGAAGTTGAGATATAAAATCGGTATGCGTCGGTTTAAAGATTTAAAGGAATCATCTCGTCGGGGGAGTAATAAACGATACATATAGAATAGTGTACTCTTTTTCCTTCACTAGATTTTTTTCCCACTGGGTTTTTATCTAGTAAGGTTTTAATGAAGCATATTCTTTATGTAATGGATGGACATCGAGGGAGTGTTATGAATTATTGAATCCATTAATTAGTGGAAGCTCCACTAATTATGGATTTATGTGAATTATTAGGGAATTAGTGGAAACTCACTAATTATGGATTTTTATGGATGTCCATCATTTAGTGGAGACACCATTAATTAAAGATTGATGTATACAATGATGTATTCCACTAATTAAGAAGCTCTATAAATAGAGCTATTCTTTAAGCTTGAAATACACTATCATTTTGTAAAGAGAGATTAGTGAGAGAAAGATTAGTGAAAGAAGAAAGAAAGAAAGAAGTTTGGAGAGAAATTCTTGTGTAAGAATAGTTAGAGTTTTCTTAGTGTGTAGTGTGTAAATTTTATTCTAACATTAC